>LNAC01001722.1:0-52866 GCA_002007465.1 Ailurus styani
AAAAAAAGGAGAGATGAATAGATAGAGCACAGTGGATCCTTAGGGCAGCGAGACTATTCATTATGATACTGTAATGGTAGATAAATGACATTATGGATTTGCCAAAACCAAAACCAAAAACTTCAACACAAAGAGTAAACACTTATGTAAACTATGTAGTTTAGCTAACAATAATGTATCATTATTGGTTTCTAAATTTTATCAATGTGCCACACCAACGCAAGATGTTACTAATAGGGGAAACTGTGGAGTGGAAGTGGTGGGGTATAGGAACTCTGTACTTCTGGTCAATTTTCTGTAAATCTAAAACCAAAAAAATATATATTAAATACCTAAAAACCCAATAAAGTTTGCAAGACTGAAGGCCATGATAACAGGTGAGAGTACTAATGTAAACAAAAAAATGAAAGTTCAAACTAGGACAAAGATAATAGAAATGGAGAAAGGGGAATGACTTGGGAGATATTTATAGGTGTGATCATTTACGATCAGATTAGATCATAGAGGTCAGAGGAAAGGAAGTAAAGTAAAGAAACTAGACTAACTCACAGTTTTGACTTGGGTGCCTGGATGATATCCACCTTGACAGGAAAGAACAGATTATGGTAGAGAACAATAATGATTTCATCTTTGAACTTCTTGAATTGTAGATGACAGCAAAAACGAAGGAGATGTCCTATAAAAATAATATAACTAAAAATTTGAAAATTAAAAATGCTTTCTTGTCAAAGACTTGGGGACACTGTATTTTTAGAATAGACTTTCTCTCTTCACTAATCTTCTACATTCTCTCTTCACTAATCTTCTACATTCAATAAGCCAGTTGTAGAATAGATTGAGAAAATAAGATTTTAAAATCTGCTTAGACCATACTAATTAGAACAAAATTTAAAGGGGACTGAATAAAAAGAGTCAGACATTGTGAAAATAATACCAAGCATTATTTCTAAATTACTAGGCAATCTGATTTTGCATAACACCTACAGTGGAAGAAAACTGACTTAGATATGAAGTACTACAAATCCCTTAACATGAGATGCTTCAATTGTGTCTCTGAAAATATTTTGATTTCTTTGTGTAAGTGCTACTGCATATCATTGCCTCTAAATACACACTTACAACACTCTGAAAATTGAGCTGGTAATTTAGATAGCATATCACAACAAGTGTAGCAAAGCAGGAGAATATTAAATGGTATGCAAATTGATTCATGAATATGAATAGCATCTGAAATACAGATACTGTCACAACATTATAAAATTAAAAATAGGATTTTATTATAAAGACCCAAATTTTGTAGAATAAATTAAAAGTGTCTAACTATCCATAGGATTCCAGCTTCATTAAAGACAGTCATGCTCCTACGCATTTTTTTTAAATGGGAAAATGAAGAGTATGCTAAGTACTGATAGAGCTGAAGGAACTAGAATATAAAACACTTATTTAGTTTAATATTAATAATTCCTAATATTTTGATAGTGATCTGTTTGTTACAAAGTACTGTCATAGAAATGTGTCACAGACTACTTGAGTTGTATATGTAGAACGGTAGTAATATATTTATTTATAGATAAATAAACTGTGATTCAGAGAATTTAAGAAAGTTATTTCAATCAAAATCTACATCGAGTTGCAAGCCTGGTGACTAAAACATAGGACATTTTAGATCAGCTGAGTTTCTTAGAGTCTGCCAGAGATTAAACACGTGGTTGTCCTTTTGGTTTTGTTTATTTTTGTTTCACTTTACACTAAGACATCTCTCTAATCCTCTGAAAGAGAGCGAACTACTTTTGAATCCTTGAAGTAGCTTCTTTTTGAAGAGGGAATATACACATCCTTGAGGCACCAAGGAGCAATGCCCAAGGAGCAAGAAGGCACTCTGTAGTCTGAAAAAAAGGGTTGAAATACTTTTTGTGTAAAGAAAATGTGAAAGGAGGGGCAGGCATAGTTTCTAGAACATACTATGAACTTACCACCAGCACTGGCTGAGAATTCTGGATGGAATTGGCTTACATTAAAGCAGGACTGCACAAAGAAGTAAAAAGTTTTGTTATTTAAAAAAAAAGTTTTGTTATTATGAAAATGTTTAGTGGCATCAACCTAGGATGTTTCTATACCTTCTCAAAACCAGATTTTATAACTAGTAAGACAACACAGGATTATACCATTCCCTAATTCATTGATTACTTAAAATAATAATAATTCTGTGAATTTCTTTTATTAAAACATAATGAAATCACAGAATTCTAATGGAAATATATGTAAATTGTTATGTAAATGTCAGCATCACCCCCACATGCTTTACTTAGATAAACTCCCTATGGATCTGTTATTTTGCCTCTTCCATCTTATTCTATGTGTTTTCTATGGGTAGCTTTATTCATTCCCTTTACTGAAATTACCACCTATAGGCTGAATATCATAAATCTTTTTCCTAAAACTGAGACACAAAATACTAATGTCTGCTGGACATATTTACCACATCATGTCAGTCACAAACCTGGGATTATCTAACTTTCCTTTTTGTCTCTCTTCCTCCACTTCTAACTGGTCATTAATTTCAATGCATTCCTCATCACACACAGACTGGTATGGTTTTTGAAGGAAATGTGCTGACACCCATTCACCTCTAAGAACTATTTTAGGTTTCCCAAGGCCCATAGAAACAAACGTGCACTTGAACACACACACACAAAACCCTAAAGCCTTACAGAACAGTCAAGGGTTCTGTAATAATGTGACTTTTCTCACATTCTTAATTCCCAAACAGTATACCAGATCCTTAGTCTCTCTGCTTCTACCACTCTGAATTCCTAACAATTCCAGGAATAGATCAACTTTTTGTTTTTTTGCTTCATGGTAGAGATGTGTGTGTGTGTGTGTGTGTGTGTGTGTGTTTTCCTCCATAGGAGGGACATATTTGCCCCTAATAGGAATGCCCTTTTATCCTTTGTTCACCAAGAAATTTTCTACTCGACTTTTGAGATTCAGGGCAATTGTTACCATCTATAAAGCCTTTTTATTTATCCCTTTTTGTGCTGTGGCTGTTCTTTGTGTATATCCCTATTATAGCACCTACCAAATGCTATTGTCTTTATTTGTTCACGGGCCTAAAGATGCCTGCTTTCATCTAAATGGTAACTCTGAAGACAGTAACTAAAAGAGACCCATGCTCCTTGAGTTTATAAGGACTTTGATGCAGCTATTTTAATGAGAAAACACTAAATCTGTATGAATAACAAATTATTTAATATTCAGCTTTTAGAATTGACAAGATACATGCAAAACGTCAGTTTAATGCCATTTCTGCACCTCATCTCATCCTGGTATCTAGATGGGAGATGGTCAGACACTTGAAAATGGCTAAGATAAACAGGACACATCGAAATGACTTGCTTGAAAACCAAAACCGCATGACAAAGAAACGGAAAACATGTTTAGATAAGAAAAGTTAGGGATATTAGACTCTCTATAACTATATCTAAATAACTATAAAGATAACCAGGACGGAGCGCCTGGGTAGCTCAGTAGGTTAAAGCCTCTACCTTCGGCTCAGGTCATGGTTTTAGGGTCCTGGGATCGAGCCCCGCATTGGGCTCTCTGCTTGGCGGGAGTCTGCTTCTTCCTCTCTCTCTGCCTGCCTCTCTCTGCCTGCTTGTAGTCTCTCTCTCTCTCTCTGTCAAATAAATAAATAAAATATGAAAAAAAAAGATAACCCGGACTTGCCAAATATATAGATATATAGATAGCTTTAATATATTTATTATTTAATATTGCTTTTCAAAGTTACCCTTCATACATTTTCTAATATGCTTAAATATTTTCTGCAAGAACAGGGGCAAACTCAACCCCCAGAATTTACCAGAATGGAATAAAAAGGAACCAAAACATCCAGAACCATCACCTGAGACAAGTATCCTATTAAGCAGTATTTCTCAAACTTCTTTTTTTCATTATTACCCTCCTAAGGAGGCTTGTGAGACATTTTATTTTAATCCCGCCCATGAAATTTTAATGCCACAAATACAGTGTTGTATCTGTTTATGTATTTTCTTTATATCTGTGCTTTATACATAAAAATAATAAGATATTTTCACCTTCCCCAGGGTGGTGGCATTGCTTCCACTGAGAACGAATACTTTGAAAAAAGGTCAGAAATAATACTCATTTAGAACTTTGGCTGAACCAGGAACACAATGTAAACTTTTTTCTTTGTTTCCTTTAGCATAATGAGACAAGCTGAAACTTGGCGAAATAGACCCGGGATCCCCACACTGCAGTGTAGCTATCAGTCTCCAGGGGCCTTTCGGGTCCCTGTAAGTTCTAGTAAGACTTCCCTTGAGAATTTTTCTGTACTGCTCTTTTTGCAAACTGAAACTTCTCTGGAGAATATTGACCAATGTGAATAATAAGGGTTTTTGCTACCCTTGAAAGGGGAGCCTCAAGTGTCTGTTTTCTCAATATGTAGATCACTGGGGCCAAGGGCAGGCTGCCCCCAAATGTGCAACTTTGTTATATTGATTATTTGAAAGAAAAGTTACTTAAGAAAAAGCCTGTGAAAGGACGTTCCTCTGTACCCCTGAAAGCAGAAAACAAATCTCCCATATGAAAGATATCCTTGCTATACTAAGTAAAAAGACACACTTATCACAAGAGATAGAAAATTTAGAGCCAATAAAACTGTACAAATACATTTTGTTACTCTTTTTCTAATCTATTACCACAGCCCAAATTCCACTTAGAATTTCTTACTACTCAAAACTCCTAAACATATATTTTCCTTATCTTGTCAATTCTTCACAAATTTATTATCTCTCTCTAAAATGTATAGAAACTGCCTGCATGGGTCATTTCTTTAGGTCTCAATTTTATTCTTGGGTCCCTGTGCACATGTAATTTTTCTCTGGTTAACCTGTCTCGTGTAAATATAATTCTTAGTCGAGATGGAAGACTTGAAGAGAAAAAGAAGAATTTTTCCTTCCCTTCAATGTTCGGGGGTTAGAATAGTAATGGTGCCCCTTCAAAATTAAGGCCTAGATATTTATCTGTCTTTAGGTAGGGAGGTGGGGAAAATACAGGATGATTATCCATACTAAAAAGAAATAATGGGAAGGCATCTATATCAAAGTTTTAGATTAATTTTTTGTGTAAACACAGGAGAGCTGACTTTTAAATAAAAACCTCTTAAAGTTTTTCTCAGAGTTAGAGAAATCTCAGTTCATTCCCTTTAAGAGCATGCAAACAAAAAAAAAATCCTCATTGGTTACATACTATAAGAAACCTATGACTCAACAATTCTTTTTTTTTTTTAATTTAAAGATTTATTTATTTGTGTGAGAGAGAGAAAGAGAGCAAGTGGGGTGGGGGGAAAGAGGGACAGGGAATCTCAAGCAGTCTCCCCAGAGTGTGGAGCCTGACACGGGGTTCAATCCCATGATCCCTGAGATCATGACTTTAGCTGAAACCAAGAGTCCAACATTTAACCAACTGAGCCACCCAGACGCCCCAACTATTAATATCTATTGAATTATGTTCTAGGGTTTAAAAGACCACTGTTCTTATAAATGCTTAAAACAATGAGAAGACCAATAATTTTATTTTTATTTATTTATTTGAAATACACAGTGAGAGAGGGAACATAAGCAGATGGAGTGGGAGAGGGAGAAGCAGGCTTCCCTCTGAGCAGACAGCCTGATGCGGGGCTCGATTCCAGGACCCTGAGATCATGACCTGAGCTAAAAGCAGATGCTTAACCAACTGAGCCGCCCAGGCATCCCAAGAAGACTAATAATTTTAGAAAGCCAATCACATTCAAAGAACATTTCTCCATCCGGGTGATGCCATTTCAGTCACAAGCAGTCTTAATACCTCATTTCCAGGGACCCAATAAGTAATATGTTTTATTTATCCTTTGCAGACTATAGTGAAATTATCAAAGGATATTTGAATGCCAATGATGATTATTCTATTGAATTACACAATCATCACAGAACGCTCAAAGACAATTGTAGTTCTAGGTCATGCCACATATATCAAGTCACAAACATTGAAGAACTTTAATTTTCTCATATATGGACTGGAGATCATCTTGCTGTTGCATATTAACAGCTTAACACATTATAGTTCAAACAGCTCTTCAAATATTTCCCATTTCCGTGGGTCACATAGACAAATTTAGCAATTTTGTACTTATTGCAATGGGACATAACTATAAAAAAGGACCAATCCTTTGAAATGTTAATGGTACTAAAACCTGCTAGTTCCGAGAAGGGCTGGAAGGACAAAAACTAAACTAGAATACCTAGGGCATCTGCGTTCAGGTCTGGGATTACTCAAAAAAACATTGGATTGTATACATTTTTATGTGAAATATTATAATTTATTAATCAAAATTATTTCCCTAAAACTATATTGAAAAAATAGATACTTGAAACTGATTTACAAACTTCTTAAAGAAGATCATTTTATTACTAGGGGGTGAAGACATACGCAGCTGGCCTGGACAATGTGGTGGAAAAACCCCATTCATAATCAGTAGACTTTTCTAGTTGATCTGATAAGTACGTTTCATCGCAAGGACGGATCTTTGGAGAATATTATTCTCTGTGTTTCTGATGGACACAGCCATAAGTTGAAGTTCTTTTCAGGATGCTACTGTCTTGGGTGGAGGTTTAGATAAGTGACTGAGAAGTTGTTGAAGTAGCAATTGTTAGAGTAACCTTGAGCAAAGAGCCTGAAAGCTACAATATAAATTCTTAAACATTTGCTAAAACCTGGAGAGGAAGAATACGCATATGCGTTGAAGTTGGAGACTTTGCAAAGGCAAGCATCAGCAGAATGTCACTAGACTGAAAAATATGCTTAAATACTACTTGGATCAGGCTGTGCTAATTTTTTTTTTAAGATTTATTTATTTATTTGAGAAAGAGAGAGAGAGCAAGGAAGGGAGAGGGAGAGAAAGTCCTAAGCAGACTCCATGCTGAGCTCTGAGCCCTATGGGGGGCTTGACGTCACAACTGAGATCAGGGAGGGCCCTGAGATCATGACATGAGGCCAAACTAAGAGTCAGACACTTAAGTGACTGTGGCACCAGGGTGCCCCCTGGATGGGCGATTTTGAATGAAGCACTCCATTCAAAATTTAATCCAGAGTACGATTTTCCACAATGTCATTCAGTTATTAAAATTTTCAAGACACTTTGAAAGGAAGGCAAGGGAATTTTGAGAGGAATCATAACCTGGATGGGGTGATGCCTGCCATAGTTTTAGCAGCTATTACGAATGAATATAAGTTGAAATTAATGAAAGTATTAGCAACAACTTTACAGGTATTTGGAAAGCACAGTAGTTGTTCTTTCCTGTAAAGATTTAAGGATCTACTACTAAGGAAAGGGTACTTTGACACCACATATAATGAGGCTCTAGGTGTACTTGTTATGATTTTGAAAGTCTAGAGTGCATGCAGATGGCTTGTAATAGGAAGAAGTCCTTCAATTCTAGATCTTAGAGAGCTGGGGAAACCAGAAAATCTTCTAAAAATAGGAAAGGGGGCAATACTTTAAGCTTTCTGAAGGACACAGCAGGATAAGCTCATATAACACTGCCCTGTGCAGGTTAATTCCCCCATGTAAAGGTGGAAGCAAACATAAAAGAGTCCTAGACAGTGAGTTACAAGGGTTACAAGGAAGCACACTGATCAAATATTTCAGTAATGGTATCAGAACCATCTCCTATTACAGATCTTCTATGGATCAGGACTATGGGTTTTTATCTCAGAACCTGTTAATGTCTAGGTTGTGTGGTTGTTAAATTAGAATTTCCCTAAGAGCCCAAGGTGGTGAATGATAACATAGAAATCCTTGAATTATAAGAATTGAATTTTAGGGGCTCCTGGGTGGCTCATTCGGTTAAGCATCTGCCTTTGTCTCAGGTCATGATCCCAGTGTCCTGGGATTAAGCCCTGCATCCAGTTTACCTGCTCAGCAGGGAGCCTACATCTTTCCTTTCCACTACAATCCCTGCTCATTCTCTCTCACTCTCTCTCTCAAATAAATAAATAAAAGCTTTTAAAAAATTGAATTTCAAAAATCTTGAAGGTACAGAGAAATTCTTAACTTAGACAAAAAGATTCCAGGATTTTAAAAATCATTCATACATGGCTGTCTTTTTTTTTTTTAAGATTTTATTTATTTATTAAAGAGATAGAGAGCACAAGTAGGCAGAGCAGTAGGCAGAGGAAAAGGGAGAAGCAGGCTCTCCTCTGAGCAGGGAACCAATATGGGGCTCGATCCTGGGACCCTGGGATCATGACCCAAGCCAAAGGCAGCTGCTTAACCAACTGAGCCACCCAGGTGCCCATACACAGCTGTCTTAACTATCCCCATGTTCACTGGTTTCTTTAGGAAAGAAACACAGAGACACAAATAGTCACTCTGCCTCCCTTGCTGAGAGGAAACTATCAGACTTCACATTAAATGTGAAGTCCTCTCATGTGGGAGGTCTGATTCCCAGGATATGGAAAGAGAACCTACACAGAAAACTCCAACCCAGAAGTAATGGTCTTTTTCATTTTAAGGAACAGCATATGACCCATGAATTTCTTCTTAGTGTTTTTTTTTTTTTTTTGGTCCTTTTTTTTTTTAAACCTCTTTCTCCTCTACTCTTTAATTAGTGATTCTTAGCCTTGAAAGTCCATATTTGTTATGACTAGACAGACTATTAGAAATACCAAATAAGACTCTTCTTTCTTTCTGTTTAACATACAGACATTCTACCCCATAGAGCTATAACGTATCCTCACATGCACATGTTCACACATCTTGGAAAACTACTGCTCTGGTAAATTCTTGTAACTTATTGAAATTTATAATTTTATGTTGGACTGCTGACAACACTGACTCCATCTTTGGCCGTCCATTTTGTTCATGTCATTTCAATGACCTCCCTCGAACCTACATGTTTCTGATCTGGAGGTTAATGTATGCCCTTGATTGGAATGTGGGAAGGCGTCTTCTGATCTTCTTTAAAGTGGTGCACAGAAGGCACCATTTTAGGTAATTAGTAGAGATGACTGGCACAAAGAAATCTCTACTTTAGGTAATTACTGGAGATGGCTGGCCTACAGAAGGCCCCGCTTTAGAAAACGACCTTGTGGCTTCACCGCCATGCCCCTGTCTCCATAAAAGCTGAGCATCCAGTTCTGGAATGGGTGCAAAATAGCTGTGGGAGATGGGGACAGAGGATGTGTGAGTTTCACCTGGACCATCTGCCTGATTTTTCCCCATCGGTAAGTTACCCTGAATGAATCTCTGTGTAAATGGTTTGGAGTAGTTGGCTTTGTCTTTCAGTGTTAAAGTGCCTTCTCAGTCTAGAGGATACTTTACTGACCCTTCTTCCACCTTCTAACATTTTATTTTTTAGGTTTATTGAGGTAGAGGAAAAGGTTAAACTTATTCTTAAATGAAAGCATATAAAAGCCTCCAGGTTTGGTATTATTTTACTCTACAGATGTGCCCTATATGAGATTATTCAATCTTGAGGTCAGAGTTACTATCTGTACGTCAAGCCCTGTAAATCTCTCACTCTGTTGCATAGATTTTGAACTCCACAGTCCTGTTTCCCACTACCTCCCCATACTTATGTGCACGCATATTTGTATGTAGCAAGGCTGCTTACAAACTTGCCTCTATGTCCTTGCCTCTATCTAAAAACAAAATAACTTTTGCTATAGTTAGTTGACACTAATCAATATTTGTTGAGCTGAACTGAAACTGTCAAAATATACCTTGTGAAACCTTTCTTTTAAAGTAACAAAACTTAACTGAAGTCTAGTTAATGTGCCTTAATTTATTCAGAATTCCATAGTGTGTGTATCTGTTGACAATCGTATTACTTAGTCAGGAACTGGTTTTGTTTTATTGAAGATTTCTGTATTGCCCTGCCTCTTCTAATCTCTCAGCATTCTTCTGTTCTCCTTTGGAGTATGCCTCTCCTTTGGACTTTGGAACTCTGGTGTCTATACTCCTCTCCCCTGACCTCATTCACTATCAAATTACATGATCAACCTTTTTTGATGAATTCAGTAGGATATAGTTCGAAAGATTTATATGTGTGTCCCAGAAAAACTACTCTGAGTATTTAGCCTCTCAGGTAGTCATATTATTATAGTCTCAGTAATAGTGTAGGATCATTGACCTACTGTCCTTGCGGCCAGGAAAAATGATTCTCTAGAAAAATAAACTTACTAGTAAATAAGTCTGTTATAAATTCTGAAATTACAGAATATGCACATAAATAGTATTTTTCCATATGTTAGAAAAAAGTATACATCTTCACCAGCTATGCTAAAATTTAAGGCAAGGTGTCAATTTCATTGTTTACAGTAAAAAAAAAAAGTTTGAGAAGGCTAAGATCCACAAATTAAAAGAATTATAGATACAAAAAGTTAACATTTATTTAAATTAAAAAAAAACCTTATAAAGTGCTCTTACTAGTTATGGTGAGAAAACTCCAACATTAGTAAGACATAAAACCAACATTGTGGGCAGTTAAGGGCAATAAAAAAACATAATGGGTTTGCTAACTTTGGTGGAGCAAGATGAAAAGGGAACACATGAATTTCTAAAGGAAAGGAGGCATTAGAATGAGAAATCAGAACCAAAATGTTCAGAGTTGACAATACTTTGGTATACTAAAAGAAGTTTCGGATTCAAGGTTGCAACTTTTTGTATGTATAGTCAGTTCTTCAACAATTATTAAAATCATGCTGTAAGGTTTGTTCTGTGCAGACACAAGGTGTTCAGGTCCAGGAAAATTCAAAGCCACTTCCTAGTACAGTGAAGTTTGGTTCGAGGAGGACAAAAAACAAACAAAAAAAAAACCACCACCAAACCATCCCCCCAAAAAAAAACAGCTGATGCCCTAAAGCCAATTAACTTCATTGATGAGACAGAAGGTATACAATCTCTGCTCTTGTTTAGCACCCCCCCCCACTTCTCTAAGCTCACTCTAGGAATTTTATAACATTAGGCAGTTGTTTTATTAGACAATGATGACAAACTCAAAGAGGACTGGAGTAAAAGCAATTAAGAGAATGCCTTTTGCCTCTTTGTACTACTGTGGAATATGTTACTGTGTACTAACTGGTTAAAAGAGGAAAAAGGACGGGGAAAAAAGGTTTTATAACTTAAGTTGGATACAGCCAAAATATGAAATAGGAATTGCATAAATTAATCGTTTTTGTGCTTGATTTTGGAGAAATGATAGCAGTTGTTGACAAAAATAATTCAAATAAGTTGTTAATAGTCACTGCTATATTACCTTGCTAGAAATACAGGGACAAAAAAGAAAATAGTGGCATTCACATTTACTTTTATGCGACAAGTAAACGGAGAGAACTTTCTCAGTGTTCAGCCACTGAAGGAGGTAGGATTTATTTCAAGTAGTCTTTGAAATTGTTTTCAATTACCTCCATAAGCTTATTTCTTCAGAAACTGTGAATTTTACTTTCTGGAGCTTTCTATTTGAGATGAATTGGCTCACCAGGGCCTAAGCTTGAAAGATAATACATCAAGCCAGACATTTTTTTTTCAAGTTAATGATGATTTAAAAAAAAAATGACTGCTTCAGCAAAGGTAGACAATCAAACTGACAATAGACACATGCCCTTATTCAGTGGTACTAATTCAATAAACATTTGTAGAGTAAAAAAGGGCCAAGCCCAGTGTTAGGTAGGTGACAGCAATATAAGGATTTTTTTTATAGATTTTATTTATTTATTTGGCAGAGAGAGAGCGCGCGCAGGCAGGGGGAGCAGTAGAGGGAGAGGGAGAAGTGACTCCCCGCTGAGCAGGGAGCCTGATGTGGGACTCCATCCGGGGACCCTGGGATCATGACCTGAGCTGAAGGCAGACGTTTAAACATCTGAGGCACCAAAGTACCCCAATATAAGGATTTTTGATATAGGATCTGAACTAAATGAAAATAAACACAGAATTCTTTATTCCAAATCTCATGGAGAGGATCCATTAATTTATATGGTTAAATTGAGATACAACTAAACATGAAGAAGAGCATTCCCTGTGGCTAAGAGATACTGTAATTATAACAAAAGCCATAAAATTGATTACAATCTACCCTAATTATGTCACTGAAATAACTTTGGCAATTCATGTTATTAAAGGCAATGTATAGTCTTATCTTCTTATTTTGTTAGGTCTATTTGCAGCATTTAATGTGTTTACCACTTTACCTCAAAACATCCTTTGGTTTCTATACACCAGTGCCTCCATTTACATTTTTCATTGTTCCCACACAGTCTCGGAGGCTCCTCTTCTACTTAATAACACCCTTAAAATACAAGTGGTTGTGTCCTATGGGGTCCAGAATTTGACAGCCTAGTCCTTGCCCTTATGGAGCTGCTCCCCTCATGACAAGGCATGGACGGGCAGGGATGCAAGAGGGGAATGGAGCAATGAGGATGACCAGCTGGAGCCCATGACCTTCTTCTAAAACAAATCTGTTATTCAGGACCCCAGATATTTTTAACTTCTAAAGACTCCACTCTCAATCAAAGGACTCCATGAGTCTCTTCCAGTATTCATTTTCCCAGGTATGGGCTGTGCTGCTATATGCACATGTGAGGGTTTGAGAAGTAGCCAATGAACAGCTGTTTGAGGAAAAGGAGGCAAAAGACCACATCGGTGCAGGCAAATGTTGGCATCATCACCTGCATGCATATGAGCATCTTATGATCTGGAAAGAAGGGACAAGTATCACTAGAGAATGGGTGGGACATGGGCTTGGTTCTCCATTCTCACTCCTGGAATGCACAAGAAACTGGTAAAAGTGGGTGCTTCTGAGGAGGTTCATCTATTTACAGGAAAAAAAACTAAAAAAAAAAAAAAAAGGCCCAGATGATTTAAATAGCAAATTGTACCAAAATTTCAAGGGAAAAAAAAAACAAAACATAATTATGGTCTTTTGATTTCTCTAGAAAATAATAAGGAGTGGATCATTCTTTTATTCATTGACTTAATAAACCAATTAATTTATTAGGGCTATTATGCCTTGATACTAAAACAAATAATTGAAAATAGAGAAAAAATAGGCCAATTTTACGTGGCAAAAAGCTAAAAGCAAATGCATGTAAACTGAATTCGCAACATTTTTTAATTACCACAACTTGATTAAATAAGATTGATCCCCAAATTGTAATAATTGATAATATTTGACAATATAGTAAAATAAGAGTGAGGACTTAAAAAAGTAGGAAGAAAGCAAAGTTTTGCTTGTTTAGAGGAGAGTCAACCAAGGAAAATAGAAATCAACAAAAAAATTACATAGCATTGAAATTTAAGCCACATATTGTCTTGCACTGAAATGTAACTCATATAATCCTCAGGATTCTACCACTACTCCTTCCTCTACTATCACACACACACACACACACACACACACACACACCATTGACTTGTAATTTTCACATTAAAAATTTAATACGAAAACAAAAAAAATGAAGGACATAAACAAATGGAGGAAGGAAGGAAAGAGAAGAAAGAGAGGAAGGGAGAATAAGGCACAAGAATTAGAAAGGAAAATAAAGTGAAAATGAAAGAATCAATGAACAACTGTTAGCATTAATAAAATTCTTAAGCAAGATTTTTGATGTGTGTTAGTATTCAACAGTCAATAGAATCCCTAGACAAAAGGAACAATACAGAAACAAAACATAAACATTGCTTCATACGTGTCCCATCAAAGTAGCAAAAACTAAATCTAAAAAGACAAGGTTATGAGAAAACCTTTGCATTCTGAACAAAATTAATGAAAATACCATTAAAAACAGTAACTATTATAATTTATGGAAAAACTTCCCATGACTTAAGCAAAAAGTCAATGAAATGGCTCCTCGGTCTTCAAGTAATTTGATATGTTTATCTTCAATTCATAAGTATAAGAGTGAGGAACAGTCAAGATAATTCTGAAGAAAAATAGGAGGGGGAACTTAACCTATGAGATACTAAGCCCTATAGTTAGACTAAAACAAATTAAACATTATTAACTAAAATACAGTCGTGAATCCAGCTCATGAGTATTTAGAGATGTTGGTTTCTAACATTTTCTGTGTTTTTCTGACTGCATACCCATGCAGCAGTTACGTATGTTTTTCTATTCTATATATTTGACAGCTAGATACAGATGCTTGAAGGGATTCAGATTCATCTCCTTTTGCAAGTCTCTGGGTAGGTTTATGTTCATTTAACAGGATTCATTAAATGTCTGATTTTGCTATTTTTGGAGAACAGCAAGTGATACTCGATGCCTGTGTATTCATTATTGGGAGTGGACACAAAATGGTAGTATTTTGTATTTTTTTCTTTTTGTTTTCATTTATTGGTTGGAATAATTTTGAATAACGTTGTGAACTTCTCTTATTTATGTCTATAAGGTTTAGGACATATAGGAAAGATAGGATAAAGCTTAATTCTGTCCTTTGATTTTTCCCAGTTTTCAATATGATAAATTTATTTCCTCTCACCTCTGAAAATGACCAATTAATAAATATGAACTCATAGATTTAAATATATTTGTTGTCTTTAATCTATGCTATTTCAATTTTCATCCATTTGGAAGCTTAAAATGTCACATCATAGGTAAATGGGAACACCTTCAAGTTGGCTCCTGTGTTATTTTCTCATGACCCAAGTTGAATACCTTGATATTTCTATCTAGTATATCAAAAGGTATGCTTATCTTTAGCATTTCTGCCCCAAATCTAAGTCAATAATTTCTTCAAAAGACCTAATAATATATTTTGATAGAAAATGATATTGCATAAAAAAAGAAAAAAAAAGAAAATGATATTGAATGACTACTGTTTGGGCTCTATGAATGTTCATTGCAACCATTCAGTGAAGAAATCCTAGGAAGGTTATATACATTTAAGACATATAAAACTCATATCACACAGAACTCATGTTTTACATATACAAATCCAGGACCATGTGGATTTTATTTACTCTCTTTTATAATATATCACTATCTCCTTTCTTCTGCAAATATTTACACAGAAAAATCTCCCATAATTGCCAATGATAGAAGGAATAGTGAAAATAAAAGAATATCTCTGATTACTCATTTGCTTAACTACATTTTTTAAAAATACAATCCCTTGGAATAATAATATACTACTAATACTATCACTAAGTTACTGAAAATATTTAAATGTTTTGCATGTGCTATACCTATTCTCTTCCTTAATATTTATATATGTATGTATAGATGATAATAAAGATAATATCTATATTTTCAAATCATATATCTTTTTCATACTTTTATAATATTGCCTCCTCTTTTCAATAGTCCATTTTATTTATATATTCCATGATTCCTTGCCATATGTTTAATACTCAACACCAATCTTTATGTTGATGTCTTTCTACTTAATATGGTTTTCTAAAATTTTCTTTCAGTACATATTTAGAAAGATCACAGGGGAACAATACTCAGGGAATATATTTGATAAAAGTTTGTATCATTAATAACAATGTTGATTTTGTTTCAATTATTGCATAGGGAGAAAGACGAATAGATAAAACAAGACAAATTTTCATTAAACAATATATCCTTATAATATGTGGAAGAAATCTACATAGTCTATTCTATTTTGTATTTTTAATACAGGTGTGAAATGAATGAGGCTCATTTCACTCTCCACAATGGGGTGAGATTCTGAAGCACACATCATAAAATGACATAAAGTGGTGCCTGGGTAGCTCAGTCAGTTAAGCATCTGACACTTGGTTTCAGCTCAGGTCGTGATGATGGCAGGGTTGTGTGATCAAGGCCTGCATAGGGCTCCATGCTCAGCAGGGAGTCTACTTGAAGATTCTTCCTCTGGTTCTCCCTCTGTCCCTCCCTGTCAAATAAAGAAATAAGATCTTTAATTAAAAAAAAAAGAAGCAGCAGAAATGACATAGAACAGGATAACCGTTCTGGACCTGCAAAATCAAGCATTCAATGACAATAAATACGGCTCCATTATCTTTAATATAGTCAATCTACTTCTCTCCCATGTCCACTTCCTATTCCCATTGCCATTCCTATACTCTCTCTTCAATTCTCTCCATTTTCCCTCCCACACATGACTCTCTTGCATTCTCATGTGGACTTCTATGAAACATAATGTGTTAGGAAACTTAAATCACCATAAATACTTCAACATATTCACCTATGACTGTAAGAGGTAGTTTTCAGGGAAATACTATAAGATAGCAAGAGAGGGCACATAGCTTTGATTCTCCTGATACAGAATGATCTAAAGCTTCTGTGACTCACCCTCACATGCTATCTTAGGTTAAGAGAACATCATATGGATGTTATATAAACCCCTTACAGGATTTCTAAGGTTAAGTTCAGTATTTAGATGGTTTTTTTAACATAAAGTAATTAGAGCTTGCTTATATTCAAAATGGGTTGCAAAATGTGTCCTATGAGACAGAATTAACTATAAGAACTTGAAATTTGCATTTCCTTACTTTTAAGGGATTTAAATTATCAAGATAATATTGCACTGAAAAAAGTTTTGCACTTATACATGATAGAATATCAAAATATATGGCCTGTTAAGAGAACAGTAAGTGTGCTTCCCTAAATGTGTAGTCTATGTCATTAGGTCACAGAAGCCATTAAAATGTGTAGACCAAGTATTAGAGTTAAAGCCTCTCTTAGTCTTTTTCATGATCTCACTGGATTTTTATGTGCCATCTACTTAATTTTTTTTAGAAACAGCTAACTGAATTCTACCAAAAAACTGTAAACACCTTCACCCCAGAATTGTACTTATTTTTTACAAATTCTCATTACTGCAAGTTAATGCACACTCTCATCTTCGTAGCTTATTAGTATAACTTCTGCTAGTTAATAACCTTTATGCCCTATAACTGAAAACTTTCTTATAAAAGACATCAGCATGTTAATACTATTCTAAACACACATCCCAATTATCTTCCCTATTACTCATAGAACTAGGAAAAACCAAAAGAGCACTTTTCTTCAGGCAGTGGACAGAAGGAAAATGAGCTCAAATTCACTATGCAGTTGTCATGGGTCACTCACTTGCAGTGACCTAGTACTGGCTGTTTCTGTTGTTTCAAAGCTAAGATGAAATGATAAAGATTTTTCTTGGGTGAAGTAAGCTCTAAACATAAGTTTTGCACTACTACCATTCTTAATTTATGTATCATATCCATGTGAAGAGTTGAAGGTTTAATTTGCATTGATTTAAATAAATTACCTCTTGACTGTAACTTATTTTCCAAATGTCCTGTTATCTTTCTCATGGAAACATGTCTATATATCCTTTCTCTTGTTATTCGTTCTGTATACATGTGATCATCAACATTAGTTATTTTATCTGGATACCCTCATCTGTATTTACCTCAATCCACTGATGTTTGCATTCTAATTAAATTCATACCATCTCTACAATAGAGAATTCAAGCAGAACATATAGCTATTGCCATTAAATCCTAGCTAGAAATTGCAGAAGAGAAACATCACCTATCAAAAGGACATTCTAGTCCTATGTTTGTATATAAACACATATTTTATTGCAAAGGAATTCTTATTATCCTCCTATGAAAGCCCCAAATAAATTAAAGATATAAAAATCATTGATACAAGTCAGCTTGGTACTTCAATCACAAACCAGTTTCTTTTTCTTTCTGATCTTATTTGCCTGGGGGTTCTCAAAAAGAAGTTTGGAGAATAAAACTTTATTTTCTCTGAACTTAAGGATATACTGCACATTCATTGCTAGAATAGGCATTATCTTCTATTTCTCTGATCTCATTTCACTAGGGCTTACAATTTCAGCCATATCACTAGGCAGATCTGTAAATGCAAACCTCTATTGTCATGTTCAAAGACTCATTTTTCTTTTTTGGCTCAGAAAAGGAACATGTTTTTTACTTGACCCCATTGTGTACTCCTAATGTCCAGTCCTACTTTGGATTTTGTAATTCATAGTAAAAAGTATCAAATACCCATGGTATGTACTGTTTGTAAGCCAGGTATTATAAAGAACTATTAATGATATGAAATGATTCTCTACCCCACATCATTCCATCATCAGAGCTTCTCCTAAGGGTGAAAATTTTAGCCATTTTCTCTCTTTGTAACCTCTAAAATTTTAAATCTTCATCTTTCTTTCTGGATCAACTGTGGACAATAGTCTCCTCTATAAAAAAAATAATACATTTGTTTACTTACATAATACTCATCTGCTTCTTTAAGTATCTCTCTCAAATTGTAAGAGTTGCATTATTTCTTCTTTCAGTTAGCTTTAGAACTTTAAATATACAAAATAGCTATCATTATTTCTTCCTTTACACAGTACTTCCTACTTCTCCTCTATGTATAGTAGAGCTCTTATATGTCTACATTTTCCTCTATCCTGAATCCAACTTTTAATTACAACTTTTAATAGATACACCGTCTATATTATAGATGTGCATAACATGCTAAAACCCAGAGATGAAAACTGAAAGAACACTCACAAGCATTTGAGCATTGATAAATATATAGCCAGTACCCTCCCAGGCTGAGGGAAGGGAAGAAAAGCAGGAAAAAAAAGAAAGAAGAATAAGAAATAGAAATAAGGAAAGAGAGAGAAAATGTCAGGACCAGGATAAGAAAGCAAAATGCCAAGAAAAGCTAATATAGCCATGTTCTAAAGCAACATGATATTTCCACTGTTTGTGAAACTGGTACTTGGAATTTATAACATAAACCTATCTCTAGGATATTTCTGACTATTAGATTTAAAATTTCAATGAAAGTTTCTGATCCCACTGAAATAATTTAAATACAGGGGTGAGAAAAATCTAAAGCAACAAAAATGCTATGTCTACCTACTGTAGATAAAATTGACTCAGCAATCCTTATCCAATACTAGAAGTCTGAAAAAAGAAATTTTCTGGGTATAAATACTACTTAATGTAGTGTTTACTATTTAATACTTGATGATTCATACAACATTCTTTTAAAAATAAAAGAAATACAAAGAAAAAAGAACATGTATCTCTCATTAAGAGAAGAAACATGTGATATAAGTAGAATGAGAGATGGCCCAGATGTTGCTGTTATCAGGCTCATTGATATTAAAGTATCTAGTGGAAAAGGCCAAGTTTACATATGTGCTTTTTTTTTCAGCAAAGAGGAGGAAAATATAAAAAAGAATTAAATAAAATTGTTATACTGCTATACCTGAAAAAATATTATATCAGAGATAGTCTTATGGCCATAGCAAAGATGAAAATCAGTAAATCTAAAGAATGCACAAGAGAAATTTTCCCAATTCAATTAAAAGGTATAAATACATGGTTCTCTTTAGGACAATATCAAATGATCTCACTGAAATCCCAGGAAAAAAAGAAGAAAAATACATAGTTATTCAAGATTTTTCCAAAATAAAAGAAATACCTCAACCACCAATAAAAAGAAGTCAAATGAACCCCTAATATGACAACCTGAAAGAAAAATACACTCAGACACATCATGGACAAGCTGTTAAAGAACAAAGATGAAGAGAAAATCTTAAAGTTTCCACAGGAAAAAGGACTTCTCATCAGAATCAATGGAAGTCAGAGGATGTTGGAAACACATTTTTAAGTAGTGCAAGAATATCAGCAGTGTAGAATTATTCTATATCCAGCAAAAAATATTTCCCCCAAATGAGGGTAAGTTGAAAATGTGAGAATTTTTATCGAGCAGTCTAGAGCTTCCAGCTATGTTAAAGAAAAAAAGAGAGAAATGAATGTTTTCAAACTGAAAGAAAAAAAGCTATAATAAAAAAGCCAAACCTTCAGGGAAGAATGAAGAATCTATAAAAGGTAAATATAAAAGAACATCTAAATTAGACCTACTAAAACCTTCATAACAAACTATTGACTGTTAAAAGTAAAAAGTACTTGAATTTCTGTACTTGAATTTCTGAAAAAGCACTGTTGAATTTCTACTATATGCAGATGTGACTTATGTGATATTGGAGCAAAAAGAGCAGGAGCAGAGGAAAGAAACACAGTGCTCAAGTGTTCTTACATTGCTTACAAAGTAGTTGAATATACATTTCAACATTGATTATAAGATAAAGGTAGATATTGTAACTTCTAACATAACTTATAATGTTAAGAGGCATAATACAGCTAAAAAGAAATAGTTGTATAAGTACACGATTCACTAAAATTAGGCCTGAGGAAAAGAACAAACCAAAGAGAAAACAAACACCAATATATTAAATTAAACCTATCAATAATTGCATTAAAATTAATTTGTAGATATTAAATAATAGCAGTGTATGAGTAATATCTTTATGCTAACAACTTTCATAACTTAGACAAAATAGGAAATTACAATACACAACATTTAAAAATATGACAACAATGTGAATCTAATACCTGAAAATCCCTAAATTTGTTAAGTATAGAAATACTATTAAAAATCTTTACTATCACCCTGCCCTTGCATACTCACACATGCACAAATACACACTTTTACTCATTACAGTCCCAAAAAGCATCACTGGTAAATCTTTTGATTATTTATTAAAGAAATAATGTCAATATTATACAATTTCTTTTAAGTAGTTAACACTTCTAAGTCATTTTAGGAGGCCAGTATAACCTGACAGCAAACCTGAAANCCCCCAAACAAAAAAAAAAAAAAAAAAAAAAAAAAGACTAAGAAAAAGACTAAGATATCTATAAACATACAACCAAAAATATTTAAGTAATATTAGCGAATTGAAACCAGCAATATATTAAAGGAATAATGCCTCATGACCAAGTACATTAAATTTCATCAAAATTAAAAACTTATGCTAAAAAGTCAATATGATGAATAGAGAAGACATAGTCTAAAAGGACATATTTGCAACATTAGAGTTGACAAAGATAGCTTAGCTCCCCCATATCTAGATATTTAAACCTATCTACCTATGTGTTATCTAGCTAGGTATCTCAATAATAAAAGACCATATAAAAATGTGGGCAAAATTTGTACAGACATTTCACAAAGAAAGACATTTAAATGGTCAGCACACGAAAAGATTAAACAAATAAAATTCTGTTATTTTGTGTCCACTAATGGAATAAGAAAAAATAAGAATATTTCCTTTTTGTTAGGATCATTCTTATAGAAATGTCATAAAATGTAAAATAAAGATAAAACAATATAGTACGAATAACATATATTATCAAGAAAATAAAAATAAAAACAAGATATCGCTACTTCTCTTACAAATTAAAACAGCTTGAAAAAATAAAGACACTACAAAATATTGCCTAAGACATAACCAAAACTACCATATATAGTTGGTGGAAGAGTAAAACAGTATAGAGGCTTGGGAAACACTTTTAGTGGTTTCCTTTAAACAGTTAGGTAATTAAGATGCCAAAAAAAAGTAATCCTACATATTTATGCAGAGAGATAAGAATAGAAACTTATATCCATGAAAAATTAAAACAAAAATGTATACCATGAATGATCACGGAAGCTATATGAATTATAGTTGAAAACTGAAAACAACCTAAATGCCCATCAACAAATGAATGGACAAATTGTAGCTATCCACTCATTGGGATACCGTTTGACAATAAAAAAAGATCAAAGACTAATACCACAGCATGTAAGATTTTCAAAAATATTTTGTTGAGTAAGAGTCACAAACGTGTATATATTTTATGTCTTTTTGTATAGATTTCTGCTTCAAACAATGATAGAAATAATGGTATAAATCGAAAGAGTAAGCAGTTGATTGGGGTTAAGACACAGCTTGAGTTGACTGGTAAGGGGCACTAAAGCATCTAGGGCAAATGACAGTGTGTTACAATGTGACAGGGATATAGGTTACACGTATATATACATTTTTTCAAAATCCATACAATTTCCTCTTAAGCTCTGAACGTACAGTGTATATAAATTATAGTTAAAAACAGAAAGATATAAACATTATTGATCACTTTTTATGATTGTGTGTCATTTACTACATAATCACTTGTATACTTCATTCTACTGCATTAATATGACCTCTGTGATAATTTTGTTCTCCTCAATTATCCCTGCCTGAATTACTGCAGTTAGCTGTCACTTCTTCTAGATCAATTTCTCTTATATTTTTTCATACTGTCCAGCCTTTGCCTTACATTATGAGATATATTTTTACCTTATTTTATTTTGAGGTTTAAGTGATTATTTTGACAGTTTGTATTTTCAATTCATAGCATCCTTTATATTATTTTCCTTTTACAATATCTAATTCTTATTTTATGGTTCAAATATATTTTTAGGGGCGCCTGGGTGGCTCAGTCCATTGGGCATCTGCCTTTGGCTCAGGTCCTGATCTCAGGGTCCTGGGATCAAGACCCACATCAGTTCCTTGCTCAGCAGAGAGTCTGCTTCTTCCTCTTCCACTTCCCCTGCTTGTGTGTTCTCTTCCTCTGTCTCTATGTCAAATTAAAAAAAAAATCTTTTTAAAAAAGTAATTTTAAAAAAAAGAAATATCTTTTAAAATTTCTCTGTGAGTATTCAAACCAAATCTTAGCTCCCTACTAGTCCTTTGTTCTTGTTTTATTGTTGTTTTGATTTGGTTTGGTTTTTAATTCATTCTCTTTCATGCTGATTTTCTCTATATACCTGTGGATCTCGAGGCCTCTTGCATACATAAACGAGAGAAAGTACCACATTGATTTTTCTCACTTCTTGGGTTATGAGTCCTCTCCCCTACTTCTGTCTTACTCTTGGGTTTCTACCTGTAAAGTAGTGGTGACTGGAATTCTGGATGAAACTGGTATGTTTACCAGGCTTGCTGCACTATAAACTTTGCTTAATCATCACTGTGCAGAGAATTGCCTACCTGCATAGAGGTCCATAAAATGTCAGAATAAACTCCCATTAACAATGGTTACAAAAGGACCTCCAAGTAATTTTGGTTTTGTTTTATTCTTGGATATAAATATCAGACTGCTCAGCTCTCTTGGTGGATGGCTGAGGGCCCACTGGAGAAATTTTACCAGAGATAAATTTTCAGTTAGTTCATGCCTTTTCTCTGCTCCTTACCCAGCTCTTAAGCTGTCCACTTTCCTGTTTTTCACCAGGAAGATCAGCTCCAAATTATACTGTTAGCCTCTTCTGTTCACAACGCAGACTACAATTTTCTCTGTTCTATGTATCTGTAGATTTGTTTTTTGTTACTTTTTTAATTCTAGAAAATTGCCAGCATATATTCAACTTGATTCACCACCACTTTTATCTCAATGAAGGATGTCAAGAGAAACATATGTGTTCCATCCACAGTTCTCAAGAAAAAAAATTAAAAGCCTAGCCTACAGGATTTAACAAACTGTGTAATCTCACTTACTATCATCAGAGTTCATGTCACAGCAAGAGTCTCAAAATAATAAACAGAAACTATTTTTCTATCTAATGAAATTGCATTAAAATTTATTGAAATTATCCTTTTGGATAAATTATTTAACTTCTCTAAGCCAATTTTCGTATTTTGTAAGTAGATAGAATTCTAGTACTGTCTTCATAGAGGGGTTGATAGGATTCAATTAAATGAGGCATATAAAGAAATTTAATATTTTGCCTGGCATTTAACTAAGCTTTCAATAAATTTTAAACATACATATTGTAATGCATTACCTTTCTCATCCCTTTGCAAAATTCATTCTGATTTAGTAACACACTAACATGACACTTGCTGGGGCACCAGGGAGGCTCAGTCAGTTATACATCTACCTTCGGCTCAGGTCATGATCCCAGGGTCCTGGGATTGAGTCCTGTAGCTAGCTCCCTGCTCAGAGGGGGGTCTGCTTCTTCCTCTCCTTTGCCCTTCACCCTCACTCATGTGCTCTCTCTCCCTCATAAATAAATAAAATCTTTAAAAAATTAAAAAAATAAGGGTGCCTGGGTGGCTTAATGGGTTAAAGCCTCTGCCTTTGGCTCAGGTCATGATCTTAGGGTCCTGGGATCAAGGCCCGCATTGGGCTCCCTGCTCAGTGGGGAGCCTGCTTCCTCCTCTCTCTGCCTGCCTCTCTGCCTACTTGTGATCTCTCTCTCTCTGTCAAATAAATAAATAAATAAATAAAATCTTTAAAAAAAATTTAGAAAAATAAAATGAACACTTGCCTATTCTTTGATGTCTTCCTATCCTAATTTGTGCATGTAAGCAGCAGTTAATCAATAATCATATTGTTTATCATCCATTCATCTATTTTAAACTTGAAGTTAATCATCTCCCTTGAGGATAATCTCAATGTAGTTGGAATTCACTGTCTCATTACTTAGCTGCTTTGTCACAATTTACTTAATTTGTTATTTCTATCTTATGACTAAATTTCAAAAAATTTGAGGTGTAATATATTAGAATTCAATAACGTTGAATTCTCAAAATATACTCAATTGGTCCTATCCTAAATGTACCCAAATCTTCCTGCTACATAATAAGAAGGCCTTCCCATGTCATTTGTAACATAATAAGTTTGTCAATGGTGATTGATTCGCCATTGACAATATTTTAATTATAATTGAAAACATTCTGCATACTAGAATTTGGTTGATTTGTTTGTTCCTAAGCACAACTTGTGAGTTAATTCCTTTTTCTACTCTAGTCTTGAAGTATAATCAAGACTCAAACCAGTAACTCTATCAAAGGAAAGGGATTAAACTGATGTTAAATGGCAAGGACTATGCTAGGTTTTATGAAAGAATGTTTCTAATATCTGAAATGCAACTATGCCTTCAGTTTATCTTAACCTAAAATCTGAGCCTCTCAAGCTGTTACCATCTGAGAACTTATATAATGCTTGAACTAAATAATACCCTGGAGACTTTCTAATGGGATTTCATTTTTCTTTATGAATATAACATATGCTTATTAATGGAAGTTTTGAAAATCAAAGTAAAATCACTTATAGCTCATCACTGAAAGATATAAACTTTAAATGAATCAAGTGAGAAAGAGAATAGACAATAACAGTTCAGGAAAGCATTCCTACTAATAATCCGTTAGAGACAGAATAGATAATATTATTCAATTCACAATAATTAGAAGCTCATAAATAATCTAGCCAAAAGAATATAAATGTAAAGGATCTTCATGAAAAGAAAAAGAATAACAATTAGATATACTGAAAGACATAAGCAACTTGCTGATTAGAGAATCCTGTCACTCGAATGTCTTTTCAACCTGGCATGAGATCAGGAAAATTTTAAATAATGATGCTAGTAGCCACTGTTTTGCTTTGCTTTCAGTAAAAGTTCAACTTATATTACACTTTTATTGTATAACATTTTTTTGGAATGAAAAACTTTTTTAATAATTTTGGGGACTTATTGTAACATATATATTTGTCCTTTAAAAAACAGTTGGTGATGTTTTTGTTGGTTTGGTTTTATTTTAGAAATAGTGTGATAGCTTTTATTATAGTTCCCAGGAATATTCTCTACTTCCTGTAAGAGGATTTGTCCCAACTAACTCAATGCCACATGATATTTGGTGTTTCTTGTGAGAGGAATGTATATTGCCCCATTAATTATACTCATGGATTTGTGATGTGCTTTATCAATGGTATCTGAAGAAATATCTTATATGCTACATAAAAGCAGTACTTTGGTGTTTCTTGTGAGAGGAATGAATACTGCCCCATTAATGGTACTCATGGATTTGTGATGTGCTTGATCAGTGGTATCTGAGGAAACATGTTATATACTCCATATAAGCAGAAGTTTCAAGAAGCATCACAAATTTTCATCAGTTCTCTTGTTTTGTTTTGTTTTGTTTTTACCCTCTGCGGAGAGAATAGCAAGCCCCAAATGGGGCTGCTCTGCCAGCCTGGGTTTTGGAAAAAGGAGACCCTCAGAAACTCATTTAAGCAAGACTTATATATTTGTTGTCATAACTTGCTAAGATTTTAGACTGGTTAGTCATCACAACTATATAGTTTTTAATTTTTTCACAAGCTTCTTACCACCAGTGAAGAATAACATAAATTTGTAACTTGTTTCAAAATGATATTATCATGATTCTATCATTTCCTGAATCGTATCATACTTACTTGTTAAGGTTAAATGATAATTTGTCTTAATAAAATATTTCTATAAGTCAACATTGTTGACTACAATATGCTAATATTGTATTTTATTTAAACATTTCCCCTTTCTATAGATATTGGATCTGGGCCTATTACTTTGTGTTTTATCATTATTAATGTTTAAAACTGTTTTCCAGACTTCACATATTTTTCTTCTAAAAGAGTCTATATATCCTGATATCATGTATTAATTAAAATTTTGAAGTCGTCTCCTTGATAATTATCTTTTTTTTTAAGATTTTATTTATTTATTTCACAGAGGGAGAGAGATCACAAGAAGGCAGAGAGGCAGGCAGAGAGAGGGGGAAGCAGGCTCCCCGCTGAGCAGGGAGCCCGATGCGGGTCTCGATCTCAGGACCCTGAGATCATGACCTGAGCTGAAGGCAGAGGCTTTAACCCACTGAGCCACCCAAGCGCCCAATAATTATCTTTGTCCTCACTAAATTTCTAAACTTTTCTTTAATGTTAGACAATTCAAAAGTTTAAGTGTTAAGTATTTTAAAAAAACTTCATAGATATGTGCTTTCTAATTTTTAGTAGAGTAGCTTCCTAAAAATGTAACCTTTTGGTCTTGTGCAAAACTAGTTTTCTCATTAACACATTCCTCTTCAGATCCTTGGCATTTAGTTTTGTCTACTGTCTCCTTCAGCTGTTCCCATGGTACAAAGTATCTTCTATCTACACCTGTCCCTTCTCTGATTCTCTTTAATTTTTTTTTGGAGGGGGAGGTATTATTTCTTTCATTCATTTCTTATTATTTTACCAAGTTTTTAATGGTGAGGATTACCAAGGATTTACCAAGGATTAAAAAGATAAACCTTTGTATTCAATTTGCCACATTTACTAGAGTTCTTTTCGTAAGTTTTATTCTTCTTTTCAAGGCGCAGTTTAAATGACACATTTTCTGTGCTAAATCCCTTGAAATTTCAAAGTAGAACAATTACTCCTTCCTCTGTGCTCTTCTAGCTCTTTGCTCATTATGTTAATATAGCAATCATTATATTATATTTTTGTTACATTTAGAAGTATTTATCCTTTTTCTAAATTGTGTTTTGTTTTACTTTGCAGCATCTTATTCATTATAGAACACCATCTGGCATATGGTAGGTGCTCAGTCAATTTTTGCTAAATTTAACTGGAATTCAAGAAATTGGCACCCATCATCCTCATCCTCCCTAAATTATTAGGTATGAGTTGGCTCCAACTGAAACTCAAATGAGTAGATGGGGTAAGAGAATTTTGTTCAATTTCTAGGAGGGACTATTTGA
Organism: Ailurus styani; assembly: GCA_002007465.1. Lineage (NCBI taxonomy): Eukaryota > Metazoa > Chordata > Mammalia > Carnivora > Ailuridae > Ailurus > Ailurus styani. The sequence continues at coordinate 27,424 of LNAC01001722.1, forward strand.
GTTAATATTCAAGGGCAATATTTTTCTTTTCTTTGATTTCCACATGTATAAATTTAAAACATATTCCTATATTAGAATTGAAATATTAAAACAAAGAAGAGGTAAATACTTCTGCCTATGACCTTAAAAGTATTTATATTGTGAAGCACATTTCTGAGAACATGATTCAAACACATGAAAGTGGAGAGAGCATCTGAGAATCTCTGTCAAAGGTCAGAGACTTTATCAAGGCATGTCTCTTGGGATTAAGATAAGTGTGGGGTGGGTAATTTGTCAGCCAGTCTGCAGGCTTCACTAGAAAGGGTTATTGTGAAGTACATTATGTACTTTTTGGAATAGACCTATGTATTATCCAGTTCATTTTACTCTTTTTTTCCCCTTTTCTTGATTGTTATTCCCCAATGTTAATGCCACACTTTCTATAAAGCTTGGTTAACTATAAGTCTTCTCTGGGAAATGAAAGATGTTTTTAAGTATAGAATAAGATCCTAGGGAATAGGGATAATGGGAACAATCTGGAGAAGATGGTTGTAAAATAACATTCATTCATTCAATCAAATATTTATCGAGCTCCTAATGTAAGTCAGGCACTGTGCTAGGGTGATAGAATTAAAGCACTGAACAAGGTAGACATGATTCCTATTTACAACCTATTATGAGAGAGAGATATTAAACATATAGGTTTAATACCATATTTTTTTCTGATTTTGAAGGTTTTCTTCCACTAGTAGATTTCATGAGCTGGTATGCTGCTGCTATTGAAATTTCTATGACTTTAGCAATGAATGGCAAAGGCAACAGAAATTGTGCCATACAAGTCATAAAATACAGAATTGAATTTTAAAATAAGGAACCATGCCAAACCCTTGTAACCACAGATTTATGCACCACTTAAAATAAATACCTATCAATGAACTAATCATTTTACTTCCTTTGGGGACCAGAATTTATGTTGGAATTATTCTTGTGATGGTTATGACCAACACCTGCTGGCTTTATAGTCTGAACCACCATCACCTATTTAAGCCCTGAAGCTGCCTCAGTGCCAGCCCTTCTAAGACTAGGGAGCTAACCACTTAGCAACACTCAGTAATGTGGCATAGAGGATGTTAAATCTAGCATTTGAAATGACTGAGAAAATAGAAGATATACTTCTGAAAAGATGAATGTGGAATTTTCTGTGAGGTTTATTATACAAAGAGGGCGAAAGAGACAGAGAAAGAAAGGAAGGGAGGATGAGCAATATTAAATACAATTGTAAGTATAACTTGGAATCTAAGGAAAATGAAGAGACAACAAAGTTTGCTATTGTTTTGCATTTCTCTTGTGTAAAACTCCAAATGTGAAAATTAACATTGTCAGTTTACCAAAAATGTGCTAACATCATATGTATGATTGCTACTCTATTCCATGGACAAGAGCACATGCCGTTGAATTGAACTACTCATTGTTATGGTTTTTTTTTTGTTTTTTTATTTTTTTTTTATTTTTTTTTAAAGATTTTATTTATTTATTTGACACAGAGAGAGAGATTACAAGTAGGCAGAGAGGCAGGCAGAGAGACAAGGANTAACATTGTCAGTTTACCAAAAATGTGCTAACATCATATGTATGACTGCTACTCTATTCCATGGACAAGAGCACATGCCGTTGAATTGAACTACTCATTGTTATGTTTTTAATATTAAACCCTGAACATATATTTCTCTTTTGAGCTTTGGGTTTACCACTGTCTGACTCATTGCCATGTTCAAATTTCAAGTTCTTTCCAATTTAATTAAAATGAAAACAGTGAGGAAATTTNTATGTTTTTAATCTTAAATCCTGAACATATATTTCTCTTTTGAGCTTTGGGTTTACCACTGTCTGACTCATTGCCATGTTCAAATTTCAAGTTCTTTCCAATTTAATTAAAATGAAAACAGTGAGGAAATTTCTGTAACTTCATGAAATTACTGATTCAACACCTGGTATTTTGTCCTATGTAACAGAGACTAAAAATGAAGTTAATCCAGAGGGACAGAATGACTCAGGAGAGTACCTTTCACTTTTATGTCAGTAGTTAAAATCGAGCACAAAGATGTAGTGACTAAATCTGCTTCCATCTGACTGTTCCACAGAGGCGTGTAAGAAAATGAGGAAAGGGAATTTCTCATGGTTTGACAATTCCTCTTGACTTGTAAATTTCCATGACAGTCACTGAAGGGGTGGGTGGCAATGCTGAAGATACAGGAGGGAGACTGGTGAGGTACCAGAATGGCTTTCCCCTGGTTTTGTCTCTGCCAGGTGCACAGGACTCTGTTTCTGTGTTTTGTTTTGTTTTTTTAAATACCTGACCTATGAAGTGTCTCAAATATTTTTTGGTATAATTAAAATTATTTTGTACTTTTTTTAAGATTTTATTTATTTATTTGACACACAGAGAGAGATTACAAGTAGGCAGAGAGACAGGGAGAGGAGGAAGCAGGCTCCCTGCTGACCAGAGAACCCGATGCAGGACTTGATCCCAGGACGCTGAGATCATGACCTGAGCCGAAAGCAGAGGCTTAACCCACTGAGCCACCCAGGCGCCCATTATTTTGTACTTTTAAAAAGAAAATATTTTAGAATCTCCTTCGGATACAGTTCAAATAATGAGATTCAAAAATATTCTAATGGATAGTAATTGTGTTTACATTGTTCATAGGCTATAATACTTAGATAACAGTGAAGTAAGATGTTTAACTTCTATTTGGAAGTCAGAGCAGGGGTGCATTCTGTGTATCTGAAATAACTTTATCAAATAAGACATCTCTCATCTGATATTAAATGTATAATTCAGAGTTGTTCTCTTTCATTTATATTCATAAGTAAAAGGTAAATCCACAAAACCAGTATTTTTCTTTATTAAATGGAATGGAATAAAGTGGAAAAAGAGTTTTTCCTCGTCACATTTTATTTGAATTTTCTGACTTTATATTTTTTCTCTCAATTTCTTTTCCACCAAATCTCATTATAGTTAATGCAAATGGGAGAACATGACACAGTCCTGTGATGATTTTTGTTTCAACCTGTGATTTAGTTATAAATATGTGCATACCTATTAACAAACATATATACATATACATACACATGTATATATAAAATAATGAACATAAGTAAAAGCAGTTTTGGGGACCATATTTTCTACCCAGCCCCTTACTAAATCAGTATCTCTTGCGGGGACAGATAGGTGTTAGTAGCCTGCCTTCTAATAAGCACGCCTAAAGAATGTAAGAGAAGAAATAGCCAAGCTCACACCAATTATCAAACAAGAAAATTTAGGGTCAGATGGTTTAAGTGAGGTACCCCAAACTTATAGGTGATAGATAGATGCAGAGATATTTCTTCTGGCTCCTGCCTATGCGTATTTTTACTACACAACGTCATGTGATTGTGTTTGCTAAAGTTCTTCTAGCTGACATTTCCTCTAGAAGGCATAAGCAAAATAAATTCTTGAAAGTATCCTTGGGCACCTCCAGGAACAGAAGCAAAGTGAAACATGTAGGTCTTGGCCAGGATAGGATCCTCAGCAGCCCTGAGACCTCAACCACAAAAGTTCACAGAAATTATCTCTCAGATACCAACCTATGTCTAAGGTCTTAGATCCCATGGATCCCAATCTCTACCTCCGTTCAAGTTTCAAATTCTGGAAAAGAAAATTTGACTTGCTGAAATTGGATCATATTATATTTATTATTATATATTATATGTATTTAATATATATGTATATATAGAATATATAAATATATATTAGAATATTTAAATATATATATTATTAGTTATTAGGTTGAAAACCATTGCCAGGGAAACAGGTCCGAGAGCATAGTTAATGGACCCTGGGGCAACTTACGTGTATTGAAATCTTTTCCAGCAAAGGACAAATAATTTTAAGTGATGACACCCAGTGCTCATGTGTGGGACATAATTTTGGATCTCAAAGGACAATTTAAGTAGAATATCCCACCTTAGGTAGCCAAAAGAGAACAATCCAATGATAAGGTTAAGTCAGAAATATTTAGGGGATAAATGTAATGTAGCTAAACAGAGAACCAAATCCAAAATTCTTTAGACAAGAGCAAAGGAGAGAAGTGAGGTCAAATATGCACAAATTCTAGGTTCAGAATCTGATTAGAACTAAAATGAATAGACCTATACCCCCGGGGCAAATAATAAAATATAAATAAATAAATAAATAAATAAATAAATAAATAAATAAATAAATAAATAAAGGTACTAAAATGGAAGGGTAGTGAGACATGACAGGGATAGAGGACACGGGATAACTGCCATAGTGAAATGAAAGTGTCTTAGGTTTGATTTATTGTATGTAATTGCCTTAGTGCCTGGATGGATCCTGCTGGCTTAAATGTGTTTGCAGAACAAGATTCTCTAACAACCTGGATTGAGAGGGAAAGAAAGCTGTTAGCCCCAATGGTGACTAGAGTTTTGATCCCAGGAAATACACTACTGCATATCAAAAAAAAAAATCTCTTTCACAATCTGACTCCCTGCTAAAGCTTTTGATTTTTATTTCCCTTAGCTATCTTATGATAGTACTGATTCTATAGACCACAAAATAAAAGTTAGTCTTTTCTCCAAAATTTTCTCTCTCCTTTCCCATATTCATCGTTCGTAATTCATGAATAGCATCATACTCTTTTTCACCTCAGTTCAAATCCAAACCTAATGTTGGCTATATTACATATTATATATATAATATAAATTTTCATATAATATAAATACGTAATATAAAATATTATAGATTGAATAATATGAATATGAATATATGTATGTATGTATATATATATGTATATATATATATATATATATATATATATATAACATTGATTCGATCAGAAATACTCCTACATGGAAATTTATCTCACCAGCATCCTACACAGATAGTCTGGAGATTTTCACTCTAGTTTAGCACCATAATTCAGACAGAGATATTTCTTCTGACTTCTGCCTATGCAGCCTTGGCTCTTGGACTTTATCTTGATTACTAAACCTTACAGAAATTGTCAAGTTCTCAGCATGGTTAACAATTCACTTAGTCTGTTGCCTGGCTTACTTCTCCTTTGACTGTTACGTGTGCCTTTGAGCTCTCATTTTATATCCTCCATTCCAAGGACACTTCTTTGCATGTTACTGCAAAATGAGTCCAGGTGTGGTTTCCTTCTTTTGATCATGCAAAATGGTGTATTCTCAGAGAGCATTTGACAAATTAAACTGACTTAAAAATATTTTTGCCTCAGGATAGATATTAATTCTTCTCCAAAGATCCAAGTCCTATCAACTACAACTGTGGCAAGGAACATGGCAATTTTTTAAAACTTGTTTCTAGGTCTTTGGATGAGAAACACCAAGAGACATAGAATTATAGAATGGGAATGCTTTTTATATATTATTTACCATTTATTTTTGCAAATGAGAAAGCAAGGCCAGAGCAGTCGTTTGATTTTCCCAAAGACCCACATCTAGCTGCTATGAGAACTGGGATGCCCTTCCTCAAGCTGCCAGCATATTGCTTTTTTTTTTTTTTTAGTATAACTCGAACTAGTTTATTTCTCTAATTTACTTTACTATTCCTTTTTTTTTTATTTTATTTTTATTCTTTGCCCAAGGGGTACAGGTCTGTGAATCATCAGGCTTACATCTTTCACAGCATTCACCAAAGCACAAACCCTCCCCAATGTCCATAACCCATCCACCCTGTCCCTACCCTCCCACCCCCCAGTAACCCTCAGTTTGCTTTTGTTGCTGCTTTTCACTATACTACAACTCGCGTCCATCTGTACCAACTTGATAGGTTCTTAATTTAATTATTAATTGTTCATATTGTCACTTACTTTGCATATGCATTAGATCCATGAGTTCATATAGCAACTGACTGATCTTCCTCCTAACATGAAAGTCAGTTGTACAAAAACTTTGGTCCAAAATTATTTTCTTATGTTCTATTTTGAAATGTAAAGTATAAAAACTGTTGACATTTTAAGACTTTTGGTATATATGCCCAGTTTCCTTTCTAATATAGCATCAGTGAACTCTTGCTTCGTAATTTGAAGGAAGACATTCTTGCCACACCCTGGTTAACATTCACTATGATTACTTTTTTAATCATTGCTAATTTAATGAAGAAACAATGAGATATTGTTTTAGTGAACTAATATAATTTCCTAATAATATCAGTAAATACTCGAAGACTGTCATGAATCACATATGAATATATAAATTTAAAATAACTAATATGAAGAATTCAGTTCTTTAGTAGCACTAGTCACACCTAAAGTAGTCAAATAACTACAAGTATCCGCTGACTAGAGTATCAAGGATGATCATCCGAGAAAGTACTATTGGGCAATGCCACTCTGAAGTATTAAGAGCCCCATTTTACAAAGGAAGAAACTGGGTCTTAGTTCCATGTCCATTTTTAAACATATAGTAAGTGGAGAAGTCAGGTTTTTAATAATAGCATCTAATCCCATATAATGTTTTTTTAAGCATTATTTAGCCTTTGAATAAGTTTTTGTTTTGTCTCATTTTGTTTTTACTACTAGGCTATTAGTGAAGATAAACAGATAAACATAGACCTTTTTTTCAACCATGTGTACTTTCTGTGTTTTAAATTGTTTATTCAAATGGAATAAATGCCTACTAGTTAAATATTCTTTTAAAAGTTCTATCATTTAATAATCCTTCTATTTTGTTTTTAGGCTAATTTTGTGTTTTTCTAAAGCAAATATTGTATTACAATCAAATACACTATTATATAAAATTGGGTAAAATTATATTAACATTATTTCCACTCTTTTCTACTACCCACCAAGGAAGATTCTGCTTTGACCCATTCATTTCTTTTCTTCATTAAGGTTCTTCTTTGTCAAACAAACAAAAAAAAATGATGGAGAAGTAATATGGGAGACAATAATGAAAAGATATCAGATATTTATTCAAAGTTCACCATAAAATGTATATAGGAACAGCAGAAAAGCAGCAACATTTAAAGATAGGTAAAATTTAGAGGATTTAGGAGAATTGCTGTAGGTTATATTTATCTTCATATTGCCCTTTAAGAAATGTATGTTGATTAATTGAGTTATAGTGAACATAGGTTTTGGATGCTGAATTGTACCTGAAAACAGTTTGAGACTGGTTCCTGTGGAAAACATTGTTTTAAGTGCTAAATGCAGTGATAAATTTTCACAACAGAAATCTTTCGAAAATACTATGCTGTTACATATATGCCACACTTAACTAAAACAGGAAAGAAGTACTATGTAAAATACTTTATTTCATTAGCTTCAGAACTTTTTTAACATCAGCATTTATTGCTAAGAAATCCATGTATCTTAGGGATGTAGGACCTCAGAGTAAGTATTTTTTTTCTTTTTACAAAAGCTCAAATATTGTCAGTGATTAATTATATATAATTATGTTATATAATTATATTTTAATATATAAAATTTTATATATATAAAATAACTAGTGGGAGACTCTGCATTGTGTGAATGGAGGCCTCTGTGTCTCTGTTCTCGGATTTCCCATGAAAAGATTTATGTAAGGATGTGCACTCCAATAAAGACAGTCAGAAGGAAAGCAGCAAGCACAGAGCAGTTTATTTAACCAACAGTACACTTTCAAGGAGACTGTCAACTGCCCTGAGGCTAAAGGGGTCCTTTCCTTTTAAGTGAGTAGAGTCTTTCCTCAAGGACAGGTTGGTCTCTAATGGAGGCCGCTTCCAATCCTTGGGGCACTCCTCTCACACGTTGGGAGGGGAGTTATTGGCCCTAAAATATTTGTACCAGAGCTGTCACAGCAGCCTTTCTCCATGGGGTAGGAGACTAAAACCACAATGATAATCTACAGCAGTAAAACCAGCTAAAGGTGCAGCTGAGGACACCTTCTCTCTGGACTGGGCAAGCATTTCCTTAGGGAGAGTCCCCGGGGGCAGTGACGTCTTGTCAGAGGAGGATGTTGGCCAGTTTTGTTAACCACAGGGGTGTTCCTTGGGGTGTTCTTTCCGCTGCTCATGTCTAGCTACTACCTAATATGTATAGAAAGATTGAGGGAGAGAAAGAAGGAAGGAGGGAAAGAGGGAGGTTGGGGGTTAAAGAGGTGATATAACCATTAGAAGTTAGTCAAAAGATAGCAGAATAAGACTCTGATTAAGAATCTGTTTCTTTCCCTCTCCATCTCTCTCCAAATATATATTCCAGTGTCTGAACAGATGCTCTTTTTCTAACTTAAATGGACCTTTTCACATTATAAATGTGATGGCAGGGGTGCCTGGGTGGCTCAGTGGGTTAAGCCTCTGCCTTTGGTTCAGGTCATGATCTCAGGGTCCTGGGATGGAGCCCCATATCCGGTTATCTGCTCAGTGGAGGCCCTGCTTCCCCCTCTCTCTCTGCCTGTCTCTCTGCCTACTTGTGATATCTCTCTCTGTCAAATAAATAAAATCTTTAAAAAAAATAAATGTGATGGCAAACACAAACAGGTTTCTTAAAGAAGACTATTTTAATAAAAATAAAGTACCATTTTAAAATACAAATTCCCAGTGACTATCTTCACAGGATAGATTATATACTTTTGGTTCCTTTCCCACATTTTAATTGGTTGTGCTTAGAGCTATAGAATAGCCTTGGCCAGAAAATTAACCAGGGAGTAGCTTCCAAATGTCATCATCTGTATTAAAATGATACTCATCACCTTGTTTTAAACATCAAAAGGTTCTTGGGGTCTTGTTTCTTTTAATTACTACTTACTTCTTAACAAATGGAAATGGAGTTTGTCTTTTTGATTGTCCTATAAAGTTCCTTTTTCTTCCTGTCATGGGACTTTTCCAGTCCAGATTTTGTGTTTAAACGCATTGCAACAGAATTTATAGGAATTTGAAAAGTTAGAAGCTGCTTAGGGCAAAGTTGCAAGAAATGTTGATAATATAGTCCTCAAGCAAGGCCATGAGCACATTTGTATTTTCACACCAGAAAAAATCTAGAGTTTGTTTGAACAGAAGAGTAGATACACAAAATTTTATTATCCTACTTTTCAGACGATATATTGAAATCTCTTTTTGACTCGCACAGTTGATACATACTAGGGGCAGGTAGGCTTCCACGTTGACATCCTCCAGAGATTAACAGTAACAACTGCCTCGAGGTGTTCTTGGTTCCATTTCACCACTTCACCATCTGGGTAGACATATGAGGATCGGTTCAGCAGATTTTGGGAACGATGATTATGGAGGTTACTCTTTTTAGCAGATGATTTTTTGTTTTGCTGCTCCCACATAAATGTAAAACAGAAAATATGTTCTAAGTAGAGACAAACATGGAGCATGCATATTTCAGTTTCCTCTTCCAGCAGATAATACCACTGTAAACTGAACTTGACAATTTGAGCTTGACACAGCATGAAGGGCAGGTTTTAAACCAAGCGTGCAATAGTGTGATGTATAGTTCTCCTTGCTTCCCCACCCCACATAAATTACCTTCTTTCAAGATAAATGTAAATATAAGAACAAGCTGTAATGTTACTTGTTAATTTAATTCTCCTTCAATGTGTCCTCGAAACTTCGAACAAAGCAGTACAATGTGCTAGAAGGGATTAATGCATAAAATATCAAAATACTGCAACATTCCAATAGGTTTTCAAAATTAGACAAGCATTGATTTTTAAAACATTTTTCAATTCATGTTTTTATTAACATTTTCCTCGTGTATAGATGTAATTTTATGTAAGGCTCAGACGTCTCTAGCGTTTAAAATTCTAATACAGAGTGTGCAGTTTATTATATAGTTTACTCCCTTCTTTGTAGATACCTAGTAACTGGTCAATCATTACAGATTTCTCATGAATTTAAGTAGAATTTTCAAAGTAGAAGTATGTGGTAATAACTTTGACCTTATCTTTTTGTATAGATTTTATTAAGTATAAAGTCATGCTTCTCAAGTTTATTTGGGCCATAGAAGAAATAATGTAATATTTAGAGAAAATAGCAATACATAAAATTGAAATTCTATTACATATTTATAAAAGATCTGTGTATGACAGTCTCTGCAAGTTTCTTTTATTTTATCATTCCCTCAAAGCAGTGGTTCTTAACTAGGGGCATTTTGCCTCCCACAGAACGTTTAGCAATGTCTGGAAAAATAATTGTCATAATTAGGTTGGCTACTACTGTTATCTGTGGCTAGATGCCCGGGATGCTGCTAAACATCTTACACTGCACAGAAGAATCCCACCCTCACAACAAAGATTTATGCAGCCTAAAATGTCAAAGTGTCAAGGTTATAAACCCCCTACTCCAAAACATATGTAAATATCTACATAACACAAAAATTTGACAAATAAATGTGATAAATTATGCAGAGATAAATATTTTAGAAACTCAAAAACTTAGGATGGGCAATCTTCTATGAATGGTTTACACATCACACTCATACATACACATTTTACATGCATACTTTATACACATATATGCATATGTATTTATGTGTGTGTGTATATATATATATACATAGTCAAACACATATGCCAACTGATGCTCAAATTATGTTTGACTCTGAATAATGCTTTGGAACAATTGCTCAAAATTGCTTCTGTTACTAAATTACCATATAGTCTACATTACTTATGTATCAAGTGATCAAAACCATAGCTTTGAGTTGGTGTAGACTTTCTTCTCCTGGTTATTATGGCAAATATAGAAACAGCTCAAATTTAGAAAACCGTTTCTTTGTTTGCCTATCAGATCTCTGGTTTGTTGGTCTTCAACCTCTATGACAGTTCATCTAAAAAAATTAGATGTTTTTCATCTTCCAATGAAATGTTATCTTCATTTACTAAAGTATAATTGTTTTCTTGATAACTCAATATATGTTTAATCTAATTATCTACACTATGACCAAGAGACTGAGCTGTCATAATTTTGGAGAGTGAAAAGAATTACAGTACCTATCTTCTTCTGCACTCCAACTCTTGCCTTTCTATAGGGAAAAGACTCAAAATTCTGTAGCTCAGCATCTGGAGGAAGCTAATATTACACTCTGAACACTAACTAGTCTGCCAGTCAAACAAAATTTCCTAATTTTCAGTTTCTATCTTGAAGACCCTTTGAAAATTCCTCACCACTGATAGCACCTATGGACACCTGGAGAGAAATTTAGGGTGATTCTTCTCCCATTTATATAATGTAAAGTAGATTACCACTTATTTTCCAAAACTCTTACTGCTGAAGAACTTCTGCAATATGAAAAGTTAAAAAAAGGGGGGGGATTTATAGAGTATGGCAGTTAGAGAAACTGACAGTTATGTTGCATAATGTATATGTTTTGTTAATCTTGTCTAAATGGTGAACCATATCCACTATGTAATTTATTGACAAGGTAATCTATTTAAACAACTGTGAAGCCTTCCTTAGGATTAAGATTTGTTTAAGTGGAAGGGAGTAAGTACATAAGATTGGGACTAAAGAAGAAAACTCAATAGAAGATATAAAATAGGAAAAAATCCCAAGGGTAGATTATACAAATCTATGTCAACAAATCTTAAAATACATTTTAATATAAATATATAGCTAAATATTAATTACAAAAGTTGAACCAATAAAAAAGTATATGGAATAGCCAAACTCTATAAAGATTTTAGTGTGATAAACATTTAAACATACTTGTTGGCAAGATGCTTTGCCAGTCAACCTAAATTAATCCAGATGAAAGAAAATGAACCCCTCGTAATTTAGTTTATGAATTTAGCATAACCCATTTCTGATAAAGATAATATAAACAGAAAAGCCATAGAAACGTTTTATTAATGAATATGGAAATAAACATTTAAAAGTTTTAAAAACTCAAATCCAACTGAATATCAGAAAACAAATAGAGAATATTCCAGAAATGTAATGATGATCCTTAGTTATAATTCAATCAACAAATTAAAGCAATAAACTACATAATTATGTTAATATCAGCTTTAAAAATTTTTAAGTGAAACAAAAATTAATAAAAGATAAATTAACAAAGTACAAGACATATATATTAAATGGCAAAATAGTGAAGCTATCCCCATTAAAAATCAAGAGAAAGAATGTCTTGTTTTCTAATACCATTTTGACTTAACATGCTTTTGCAAACTGAAGAAGGAAAAGAAAAATATATATATAAATACTGGGAAAAAAAACAGATATATTTTTGTTGATGATATAGATTATTCCTGAAAAGAATCCAGACACTCTTAAGAAAGAAAAATTAATTAGAAGTAAGAGAATTGTTAAAATGGGTAAATATAAATATATTTTTTAAAAACCACCAACTCCTTTTTCAGTAACACTTAACAATGGAATTGGAAAGATTATATCATATACAATGTGATACTATCTAGGAAATTAAGATAAATTTAATATGAAAATTAAAGGACTTCAGTGATGCCCATAAAATATTATTGAATAATATAAAACTAGATCTGAACATATTAAAAACATGACATATTCTTGGATTGTAACACTCTCAAAATTAATTTAATATATATATTTTATAAATTTTTAATGGGTTTTCCAGAGTGAGGAACATAAAATAATGTTAAAGTTCACATGGATACATAAATGAATAACAATAGCCAGTAAAATTTGGGACAATAACAAAAAAAATCGAGAAGATTCACCAACCAGATAATAAAACACATTATAAAGTTTCTAATTAAATAAAATATTAACTTAGATGTGAAAATATATCAATGAATATTGAAATCTATATTTTAGTACATATGAAAATGTAGTATAACATTTTATACTACAACGAAGTCATTTCCTTTCATTTAACGAAGGATAGTAAAAAAATAAATAAATAAAGAAGGACAGTTAATTTAAAAAATAATGCTGGTGAAAATAACTAGTCATCTAGGAAGAAAATAAAGCCAGAACCCTACTTTCACTATGCATAAAAATACATTTCAAGTAGATTAAATGTTTAAATGTATTTGTTTCTCTTGTTACCTCAATATATGTTCAACCTGATTGATAATCTCATAAAAAGTAAATTTTTAAAAATGAGAATATAATTTTGGAGACCACATGTATAAATCTCAAGGATCAGAAGTATCAGTTTTAGTAAACTGAAATCAAAGGCATTATTATGGAGAAGAAAGACATAGCTGACTCTATAAAAATGAAAACTGCTTGGTGAAAGTTATCAGAAAGTAAAAAGAAGCAAATAATAATAATAATAAAATAATAATATAACTTAATCCCCCAAAAAAGTTTTACAGTAAAAATTGTGCTTAAGAATCACTGAAATGCCCCCCAAAAAACTATATTCTCAGCATTTTTTCATATTAAGAATTCCTTTTTTAAAAAATATTTTATTTGTTCATTTTTAGAGAGGGCGAGGGGGTGGGGAGAGGGGGAGAGGAAAGTAAAGGAACAGGTAGACTCTGTGCTGGGCTCAGAGCCTGATGCGGGGTTTTGTCTCATGGCACTGGGATCATGACCTGACCCAAAATCAAGAGAGGGACACTTGGCCGACTGAGACACTCTGGTGCCCCAAGAATTCTTTCTGAATATTATGTTAAAAAAATATGAGTTTAGGGGCGCCTGGGTGGCTCTGTCAGTTGAGTGTCTGCCTACGGCTTGGGTCGTGATCCCAGGGTCCTGGGATTGAGTCAGGCATGGGGCTCCCTGCTCCACGGAGACAGCTTCTCCCTCTGCCTCTGCCTATCTCTCTCCCTCTGTCTCTCATGAATAAATAAATAAGATCTTTAAAATAAAAAAGAAAGAAAAAGTAAATATGTTACATATATGAAAAAATTATACAGAATTTCTAAAAATATAGTGTAAAAATAGTTTTTAATTGAGAAAAGAATATGAAAAGGGAATTTAAAGGAAGAAAGTGTCAACAATGAATAAAACTATGCTAAATTACCTTTGAGTTAGGAAAATGCAATCAAAGTAATTATGAAATATCACTTGTCACCCATAATATTGGCAAAAATCAAAGATTTCTGACTGATTCCCAATGTTATTAGGAATGTGGTAAATGAAGGCACCCATGTATTGTTGTCCCCACATGTAAACCTATTTTTTTCACCTCTTGGAAAGTCATAAAGTATTATCTTTTAAATTAAAATGCATAAAACTTTGTGAATATATATATACCATAAAATAAAGGCATCAGTATGTGAAAAGTATAATAAAACTATTTTTTAGTTTTATAATCATCTGAATGATTACGAATTAAAGAGTAATTGAGATATGTCTGTGTCTAGGAATATATGTAGCAACAATGAAAAGAATAACAACTAAGTAATTTATTATTTTGATGGTATTATATGCTGTTTATTTTGTATATGTGGCAAAAAGCACATAGCATGAAATATACCCTATTAATAAAGTTTTAAAGTACAGTATTAACTATACAAGTATGGTAGTACAGTAGATCTCTAAAACTTGTTCCTCCTGCATGACTCAAACTCAGTACGCACTGCACAGAGACCCCTCATTTCCCCCTCCCCATAAGACCACCATTCTATTTTCTGCTTCTGTGATTTTTGACTACTTTGGATCTCTCATATAAGTGGAGTCATTCTGTACTCATCCCTGTGTAACAAGTTTATTTCACTTAATAAAATGTCCTCAAGATTTATCCATGTTATTCCATAGTATATGACTTTTGTCTTTTTTAAAGCTAAATAATATTCCATTTTATGTAGATATAACATTTTCTTTGTCCATTTATCTGTTGGTGGACATTTACATTTTCCACCTCTTGGCTATTATGAACAAGAACCATGCTTCAATGAACATGGGAGTACAAATATATCTTTAATAACTATTTTCAGTTCTTTTAGATAAATACCCAGAAGTTTGATTGGTGGGTGATATGGTAGTTCTATTTGAAATTTGGTGGGGGGAGTCTCTATACTGTTTTCCTTTAGAGGCTGTTTTATTCACATGCCATTAACTGTGCACAGCTTTCCAATCTCACCACATACTCATCAACACTTATTAGCTCTTGTCTTTGGTAATAGCCATCCCAAGAGGTGTGTGGTTATAGTTCATTGTGATTTTGATTTGCATTTTGCTTAAAACTGGTGATTTTGATCATCAATTTTATAGACCTGATGTTCACTTGCCAATTATATATCTTCTTTGGAGAGATGTCTATTCAAGTCCTTCGCTCATTTTAAAATTTGGTTATTTATTGTTGTTATTTGTTATTGAGTTGGAGTTCCTTATATATTTTCTGTATTATCCCTTATTTGTTCTATGATTTGAAAACACTCAACACAGGTTGCCTTTTCTACTGTTTCCCTTGCCCCAGAAAGCTCTTTTATTTGATATAGTGCCATTTTTGTATTTTTGCTTTTGTTGCTTTTATGTTTGGTGTCATATAAAAAATTGCCACAATTAATGTCATGAAGGCTTTCCTTTAGATTATTTTTTCTAGGACTTTCATAATTTTAGGTCTTATGTTTAAGTTTTTTGTGTATTTTATATTGATTTTTGTGTGTGGTATAAGATAAAGATCCATTGTAATTCTTTTACATTTGAATATCTAATTTTACCAACACATTAGTTGAAGGGACAATTTTTTTGCTGTTGTGTAGTTTGGGCACCCTTGTCAAAGATCATTTGACTATATATTGGTGGATTTATTTCTTGGATTTCTATTCTGTTCTGCTGGTCTCTGTGTCTGTCTTTATATCAGTACTGTACTGTTTTGATTACAGTATATTTTAAAAGTTTTTATTTATTTAATTTGCTAGAGAGAGAGGGCAGAAGAGAGAGAGAGCACAAGCATGGGGAGTGGCAGGCAGAGGGAGAAGTAGGCTCCACACTGAGCAAGGAACCCACTGAGGGACTCGATCCCAGGACTCTGGGATCATGACCTGAGCTGAAGTCAGATGCTTAACCAACTGAGACACCCAGACATCCCTGATTACTGTATTTTTGTAATATCTTTTCAAGTCAAGCATGTGAGGTTTTAGCTTTGTTCTTTCTCATTGTTTTGGCATTTGGGGAACCTTTATTAATTAGTCCATATAAATATTAGGACTTTTTTTTCTATCTCTGCAAAAAAAAAAAATTCCCCACATTGAATCAAATCTGAAGATTGCTTTGGACAGTATAGATATTTTAACAATATAAAGTTTTCTAATCCATGAACATAGTATGTCTTTCCCCTTGTTTGTGTCATCTTTAATTCCTTTCTGCGAGGTTTTGTAGTTTTCAGGGTAGAAGTCTTTCATCACCTCGGTTAAGTTTATTCCCAAATATGTTATTCTTTTTTATGCTATTGTAAATGGGATTCTTTTGTTATCGTTTGCATGGAATATCCCTTTAGTTCCTTTTACTCTAAGCCTATCTAAAGTGAGTCCCTTGTAGAAAGTATATAGTTGAATCTTGTTTATTTATTCATTCATCCATTCTATGTCTTCTGATTAGAGAGCTTAATCCAGTTAACTTTAAGGTAATTAATAAGAGGTGAAGACTTACTATTGCCATTTTGTTCATATTTTCCAGTTTGTAGTTTTTTGTCCTTTTCCTTTTTTTGCTGCTTTTATGTGTGTGTGTGTGTTTTATTTTTATTTATTTATTTATTTATTTATTTATTTATTTATTTATTTATTTATTTTTATAGTGACATGCCTTAGTTCCTCTCTCATTTTATTTTGTTTATCTTCTATAGTTATTTAACAGGAGCCCACAGAGGCTGGCTTGGCACTCGTTTACGTCTGACTGGGTCCTTGAAGAATTTGATTGCTCACTTTATTCTTCCTCCACAGCAAAAGTGTCTCTCTCCATCCTGGTTTGCCCAGGCTTGGAGGAGGTGTATAAGAAGGTAATGGAAACTATCTTTCCTACACTATTGTATATGTCTTTTCTGTGCATCATTCTGCCGCTGTAATCCTTCACCTAGAATCCAAGCTCTTGTGAAGATATATTTGTTCATGGATAGTTCTTCAAATTAATCTTTCCGCAAGGGGACAAGCATTAAAATATCCTATTCTGCCATCTCTCTGATGTCACTTGCCTCTCCTTTTCACATTAGGAAAGTACATATAATATAAATACAATAAACATATAGACCATTCAAAACATTATTGGTTCAGTTTTCATCCTGCTTATTAATGCTTCTAATCATAACTACATGTTATAGAACAGGAAAAAATCCTACCATATTTTGTCTGATAAGTTACTTTTGGTCCTCCTCTGTGAATGCTGGGATGGGAGATTTTTCTTTTTCCAGGTTACAATGAATATATTAGAAATGAATTATTGATTTGGAAAGTGGTAAAATAGCTGAAAAATATTAACCGATTTTTAGAAAATTGCATTAAAAATAATTTGGACTAATTTATCAGTTTAACATGACATCTGTCCCCCAGTCCCTGATGCAAATGCTCCAAATTCATATAAAATATCTTTATTCACAGTGAAAAAATATATAAACTCATAATTATTAAAGTTGAGATAATAATCTAGAATTTTTATAACATTGATAGAATTTGTTAATTACAATGATTTGGGTTGAGAAAAATAATGAGTGGCCTATCCATCCATGCACATTATTAATTTATTGCCTCTCAAAATTTGTTTTTCAGAATCTAGTATATAATAATGTACTGAACTCTTTAATCATTTCTCTTTTACAATAAGCACAATAGTAAGCTTTATCCTCAAAGTGTACTGGAAGGATATAGTAGAATGAAGGGTGTTTCTATTTTTCCTTGTGGTATGTTGTGGTTTCCTTCCTTCCTTCCTTCCTTCCTTCCTTCCTTCCTTCCTTCCTTCCTTCCTTCCTTCCTTCCTCCTGCTGCAGAGAGGTGCCGGTGTGTGGAGACATCTAGTGGTAACCTGTTGCAGCTGCATGCCCAAAGCACACAGTCCCTCAACAACCTTAGACTGCCAAACCTGGATTCAGTGACCATTTTCTCATGCCCCGCCCACTCCCCATGCAAAGCAGACACTGCCAACTCCAGTCTTCATAAGTGTAACAGTGCCCCAGTTTATTCTAGATAAATGCCTACTACCCTTGTCTTGCTTGTACTGTAGAGGGTTATTTTCTACTTGACTGCCTATAGTAGATCAGCTCAGACTCAAGCAACCCAGCCATCCAGTGGTTCCAACCACACCTTTTCCAATGAGGTCCATAGCCCAGTTTCAGTAAGAGAAGACTTTCCTTTTATTTTTTTTCTCCCTCAGATATGCTCCCTCAATCCTAGCATGGTTTTTAAAGTTCTCTTTATATATATATTTTTTAAAGTTCCTTTATATCTTAATAGCTAATCTCCTCTCATAACTTAATCATTCTTTATACTCCTTTTATTTTTTTTAAAGATTTTATTTATTTATTTGACAGAGAGAGAGAGAGAGAGAGATCACAAGTAGGCAGAGAGGCAGGCAGAGAGAGGAGGAAGCAGGCTCTCTGCCGAGCAGAGAGCCCGATGCGGGCCTTGATCCCAGGACCCTGAGATCATGACCTGAGCCGAAGGCAGAGGCTTTAACCCACTGAGCCACCCAGGCGCACTTTATACTCCTTTTAAACTGTTTTGTATTTTTGTTTCCTGATTAGATTCAGACTCATACAGCATGTTCTTAAAAAGAAGAGGCTTAGCCATTTAAAGGGAGATAAAAATGTAGTTCTTTTCACCAAATAGACTTGGGTTCCAAACCAGATTAGAATTTGAAATTAGGCCACATCCCCTACCTTCTTGATATCACTTTTGATGGAGAGTTTATGTGAAAGCAGAATATTGTTTCTTCACTCCACCACTAAATTTTATAGTTTCATTTAAAGTTACAGAAGAGTGGGACAGAAAATGAGGCTAGGTAAGTATTAAAATGTCACAGTATCTTCTGAAATTGTAAATTGCAATCTATGCAAGTAAACTACCATAAAATAAGCAGAAAACAAAGACAATATAAGTGCAAGAAGGACATTTGTCCCAAGGATACATAAGGCCAAACTGAGAAAAAAAAAAACTTGGCTCAGGAATTATTTAAGCTCTGATATTCCTCTTAATTCCCTTGTCTGGAAAATGGAGTAGGAATAGTATGTATTTGGAAGGGGCCACACACTGCATTTCTGATTTTTGACTTCACTATCTCTGGTGAAAGAAGAAACTTACTCACTTAAAAGATACATGGAAACCTGGATTAGATTTATGAGTCTTTGAAAAGCTATGTCATAGATGACCTAAAACACATGGAATTCTGTGGTATAAGAGGGCTTTAGGTGCTGCATTTCAGTGTGGTTGATCCATGTTTTGATCTCCTCATTTGGACAAAACCTTGATCTTCAGAGATAAAAGAAACATAGACCTTCTCTTCTACCCGTAGTACCATGCTCTTGGGATGGACAACCGATCCTTACCATCTTCCCACCCATTAATTCAGACATCCGGGCTCCTTGCTTTGATAAGTTTTCTTATAATTATATATGTAACCCTGTGTATACACTCTATCTGACCCCAACTTCATTTACTAATTTTACATAAAATAATCTCCTCTCCCATATTTTTAGGCTCTCTAGATTTGTGAATTTATACTACATATGTTTTCACTAATGTTCTAAGAACTCATTCTCGTAAATAGT
Organism: Ailurus styani; assembly: GCA_002007465.1. Taxonomy (NCBI): domain Eukaryota; kingdom Metazoa; phylum Chordata; class Mammalia; order Carnivora; family Ailuridae; genus Ailurus; species Ailurus styani. The sequence goes on from LNAC01001722.1 coordinate 47,040, forward strand.
ATTTTCAATTCACTCTTAAGCTGGAAGTAACATCTTCAGAAATTCTAGACAGAAGATGCAAATGAGTGTACAAGTCCTCTGAAACTTGAGAATTTTCTCACCTCTCATTTCTATTATACTGGAAAATTTTAACTTTAACATACTAAATCCTTTCTGAGTATCAGTTAAACCACTGAGGAAGAAAAAAAGTGCCACCTGTCCAGCAGGGCTCCTCTCAAGAGTTGGCAAACTATCCAGCCCATTGTCTATTTTTGTAAACAAAGTTTTATTGGAATTCAGTCATGTGCATTCACGTGCACTTCCATGTTGTCTATTTGTGCACATATTGAAGTCACTAAATTTTAGATTTGGAGAGGACCATAAAGATCATCCATGCTTATTCCATCATTTTATCGATGAAGAAGCTGAGGTTTAGGGGAGTTATGTGACTTGTCCAGAATCATTCATGTAACCAATTAAATAACAAGAGTCAGAAACAACCCACCACTCTTATCAATTTATTATATCTGCTCCTTTTTATTTTCTAGCACATTCAGAGGTAGGCGAAGGCATTGTTAGCTTGGGCCACTGGTCTGGCTTGATAGTGACATGTGTCACTCCAGCTGAAGTAGAGAAAATCCTCCATCTGTCTCTTTCCTGTTATTGTGACTAGGGAGGCCATATGTTCAACATAGTGAACTAGGAGTTTCCAGTATCCTGGGTACCCAAATGCCTCCATGCAGTAGGACTCCATCTGGCTGCCTTGGGGCACCTATTATGAATTTGAAATAAACTTACTTTGTATTAAGCCTCTAAGATTTGAAGAGTTTTCCTACATCAAATCTTATCTATTATGGCCAACACATTGCCTCTCAGACTATGAATTCTAGATTGGTAAATGTTTTCAAATATAAAATTAGTTCCAAAGTTTTAAATTAAAGTGGCTTGCTAAAATGGAATTCACTAAAATTCATTATTCTATGTAAGGCCTACCCTCTTCAACATTATTATATATTTTTAATATATAATCATATTATTATAGCTTTACAGTAGATATCTTCTGATGTCATGTCTATCCAAATTGGAAAGAATTTATGTAGGATAGAGTAAAAGTGCCTTATAAATATAACACTCTAGAAAGCTGGAAATAAAAGTCCTGCTTGTAATTTAAATCATCTTCTTTATATGTGACATCTTATGTAAAAGTGGAAATCCATTGATACTATTATGCTTGTGAACCAATCACACACTCTATAACAAAATTACATATTATGGAGTCTCATATTTTAACCTGTTTTGAACTATATTCCTTCCTTTGTCATATATATATATATATTTGTTGTTGTTGTTGTTTTTACTCTTATGCTATTTTGGTTTACCTGTCTGAATATTTTCATTTTAAAATATACACTATGATAGTTGTTTCTGCATTGCTTAATTCTAAAAATTATATGATAGACATATTTACCACTTTTAAAATTAATTTTGGAGGTCCCTGGGTGGCTCAGTTGGTTAAGCATCTGCCTTCAGCTCAGGTCATGATCCCAGGGTCCTGGGCTCTAGCATCAGGTTCCCTGCTCAGCGGGGAGCCTGCTTCTGCCCTTCTCCTAGCTTATGCTTTTTTTTTCTCTCTCTCTCTCTGTGTCTTAAATAAATAAATAAAATCTTAAAAAATAAAATAAAATAATGTCTTTACTGTAAAGAGAGATTTTTTTAGGTGAGAGCTGATCAACTTCCTTATGAATATTTCTATTACCATTTTTCTTTTAGGTTTACCTTTTCTGTAAACAGGCATGAAGACTGGTAGACAAATAGTTGAATTACACAAATACTGAAATAACTTCAGTTTTAACAAATACCACTTTCATTACTTCATTAGTGTAATTGTTTTAATTTACTATTAAAATTAAATGTCTATAATATTTATTGATTTGTATTTCCTTTTGTTGTTATTTTCATTTGTTCTCAAGTTAAACTCAAGTTTCATTTGTTCTCAAGTTCAGTTGATCTCTTGGTTCCTATCACTATATTCATTGTCTTCTACGTATGCTCTATTTTACTTAGCTATATTTGATGTACTATTAATTTGGCTTAAATATATATAGGATTTATAATTCTTTGAATTTTTTATTAAATTATCTTAGATTATTATTGGTATTTCTCAGACATAGGGACATACAGGTTTTAATTAGATAAATATGAATATTAATTAACAGATTTATATTAAATTACAAAGTATAATTAGAAGCCCTTATCTATCCTTATTTAATCTGATTTTTCCACCTGTAACTACGATGACCATACAGCCAAATTTTGCTTGGGATAGGATCAGTTTACACCTATTATTCTGGCATTAAGATCACCAACATTTCCTTTTCATGGTCAAATGTTAAGACTTCAACAATGAATTATATGATCACCCTACAGATAATCATTTTGGTAATATTTTTCCTTATAACACTACAGATAGTAGAATATATGCTAAGGCCATCTTCCTATCTAATTGAAGTATACTTTGATTCTAATGATCTCACAAGAGTTGTGTAACTATTTTGTCTGTTTGTGAATAAATATTTGAGACAAATTTTAGTTACTTAAAGACTTAGCAATAAGGTTGCTGGTGAAGATACTCATAATCCTTCCCTATCTTTAATCATTGGATGTAGCATTGTGTATAGCCACACTGGATACAGATACTAACATATACCTATATGTTTACTGGAACAATGACTTCCTTCTTTCAAGAATCACGTCTCTTGCCTCTGAGTAGGACTTGAAACCCATGGCAGTTTGCACATGCCATCAAGTTCATTAATTACTTATGTTTTGTCATGCTGGTATTCAAATGATAATAAACAGTGAATTGGACAATCCTAGAGGAACAAGGAGAAAAACAAACAGGTTAACATAAAATTGAATAATCCACTTCTAGATAATCAGGTTACTATGCACAGATTTCATTTTGAACTGGTACTGTCTCCTAATTTCCTCCTTAGTGAAAATTTTGTCAAGCCCTTTTATTCCCTGACCTTTCAAAATCCATTTTGTATTAAATACTTCTCTCCTTGAGACTTAGTTTAAATGAGTTGCCTGACAGATCATTTAGCACCGCTTTCACTGCTTTGCCAAACCTTTCATGTCGAGAGGTTACCTCACGCTGATTCAGTTATTTTATTATCAACTCAGTCTCCAACAATTCCCATTCTGAAAACAGGAAAGGATTGTTCTACTATGATTCCTTTCCTATTCAAAGAAGCTCACTGGGTTCACATTGAAAGAAATTAGACAAACCTCCATTTCTGCATTTTTATGGGAAACAAAGGAATAACTACTGCTAATATAGTTATTTCTAAGCCACAATGAACTATGAGCACAAAAGTGTAGACATCCATGTATCCTAATCCAATATAACTGATTCACTGTAGCAGAGTGCTACAGAGCATAACAGTATTACTCTGTGGGTGCCCAGATCCACTCTGTAGATTCGTGTGGATGACAGCCTGAGTGTCTGGGTGCATCCATCTTCTGAACTCCTTCCCTCTAGCCTGCTTCATGTGAAAAGAACATGCCGTATGTACCATTTCATATCCACAGTTTCAGTTGGTGCAATATACACATTTCAAATAACCTCTGTATTAGTCATAACACATACCAGTCCCACAGCTTAAAAACTCCATGGCTCAATATAAAAGGAAGCTTTATTCCATTTCTGTGTATATTGTCAGAAACAATAAATATATAAGAATCGTATTGATATTTTGCTTCATATGAAGATTTCTATTGTAATATTTTAGTAATTTAAGGAGATTGACCTTTATAATTTTATCACTTTATGGGGATTTTGATATGCTTTCCCTATATTAAAAATGATTTATTGAGGAAAAATTAACATAAAAATAACCATTTTGAAGTGAGCAAGTTAGTGGCATTTAGTGCATTCACAATGTTTGCAACCACTAGTTTTCTCTAGTTCCACGGTATCTCCCTGCTCTAAAGCAAAACCTCCTACTGATAAAGCAGTTTCTACCTATTCTCTCCTCACAGTTCCGAGAAATTCCCAACCTGCATTCTCTCTGTATGCATTTATCTATTCTGGGGAATTTATATTAATAGAGTCATGCAATATGTGAACTTTTGTGTCTGTTTTCTTTCACATACGATAATGTTTTAGAGATTCACCTTTGTTGTAGAATGTATCAATACTTTGTTCCTTTTAAAATTGGACAATATTTTATTGTGTGTATATACAACAGTTTGTTCTACATCTATTATTTGAAGGACATTTGAGTTATCTCTACCTTTTGGCTATTGTGAATAGTATTACTATGAACATGCATGCACAAATACTTGTTTGAGTACATGTTTTAAACTATTTTGAGTATAAATCAAGGAGAGAAATTGCTCGGTCGTATGGTAATTCTATGTTTAACTTTTGGAGAATTCCCAAACTGTTTTTTTCACAGCTGCTGAAACATTTTGCATTTTCACCAGCAATGTACTAGGATGCTAACTTCTCCACATCCTCATCAGCATTCAGTATTTTCTATTTATTTTAAAATAAACATCCTAGTGAATATGTAGTAGTACTTCACTGGGTTTTTGATTTGTAATTCTGTTTCTAGTTTTCTGAGTGTTTTTGTCATGAGTGTTCCCCCCTTTTTTGTATTAATATGGTGTATTACTTTGATTTTATTACGTTGAAAATCCTTCTGACATATTGTTAGCTTCATGGTTACTAGTATTTCTGTTGAGGATTTTAGTATCTATGTTTATAAGGGATAATGATCTTTAATTTTCTTTTCTTGTCCCTGTCTGGTTTGGTATTAGTATAATGCTAGCCTACAATGAGTAAGAAATATTCCTGCCTTTTTTTTTTCAAGAGTTTGAGATGAAATGGTGTTAATTATTCTTTAAAGGCTTGGTAAAATTCATCAGTGAGGTTTTCTGGTCCTGGACCTTTTTAAAAATGAATTTAATATCTTTACTTGCTGGGAATCCTTTAGATTTTCTATTTCTTTTGGAAATTATTAGTTTTGGTAATTGTATATTTCTAGGAATTTGTCCATTTAATGTAATTTATTTTATTTGTTGACTTGAAATTGGTCGTAGTATTCTCAGGAGACTTTTTATTTCTATAGGGTTGATAGTAACGTCCCCATTTTTATTTTTAATTTTAGTTATTTATGTCTTTTTTGTCCCTATTAGTCTAAAGATTTGTCAATTTTGTTAAGTTTTTATAGAAAAATGTTTTGTTTCATTGAATTTTTCTGCCAACTTCTGGTTTTCAATTTCTGCTCTAATTCTTATTATTTAATTTCTTCTACTTTGGATTCAATTTTTCTTTTCATTCTAGTTTTCTAAGATAGATACTTAGATTATTGATTTTAGACCTTTCTTATTTTCTAATATAGGTATTCATGCTATATATTTCCCTCTAAGCACTGCTTTTACTGAATCCCTCAAAAGTTGATGTCACATTTTCTTTAGATTATTTGTCAATGTCTTAAATTCTCATTCATTTTGCCAAACATAAAATTGTTGATAATATTTATCTCTCAGGACTTTTTTTTTAAGATTTATGTATTTATTTGAGAGAGAGAGCAAGTGTGAGCAGGGGTGGGGGAGGGGGAGGGGGAGAGGGAGAGAGAGAGAAACAGACTCAGATACTGAGGCACTGAGCAGGGAGTTTGACTCAGGCTCTATCCCATGACCCTGAGATCATGACCTGAGCCAAAGGCAGCCACTTAACTGACTGAGCCACCCAAGTGACCTCTTTCAGCACTTTAATATGTAAACCTATTGCCCTCTGTTCCCCATGGTTTCTTTTTTTTTTTTTTTTTTTTTTTAA
>LNAC01001722.1:53063-109918 GCA_002007465.1 Ailurus styani
CAGAGAGCCCGATGCGGGCCTCGATCCCAGGACCCTGAGATCATGACCTGAGCCGAAAGCAGAGGCTTTAACCCACTGAGCCACCCAGGCGCCCAATGGTTTCTGATTTTAAAAAAAATCTATTAATCTTTTTTGAGGATCCCTTATGCATGACAAGGCACTTGCTTTTGTTGCTTTCAAGATTCTATGTCTTTGTCTTTTACCAGTTTAATTATAGTATATTTTGATACACATCTGTTTGTGATCATTCTGCTTATTTGCTGAGTTAATATGTAAAATTCATTTTTTTTAAATTTGGGTTGTTTCTGGTCACTATTTCTTTAAATATTCTTTCTGCCCTTTCTTCAGCTTCTCACCTTCTGAGACTCCCATAGTGAGTATTTTATGTTACTTGATGACATCCTACCTGTCCTTTAGTCTTGGTTCACATTTCCTCATCCTTTTTTCTTCTTTCTCTTCAAACTGGAAAATTTTTATCATCCTATTTCAAGTTTAGTTGTTTTAAATTCTGCCTGTTTAACTCTGCTGTGGAATGCCTCCAGAGATTTTTAAGTTTTAGTTATTTTACTTTTCAGCTATAGGATTTTAATTTGGTTCCTTTTTTATAATTTCTAGTTCTTTATTGATATTCTCATCTTACTCATCTGTCATTTTACTGTTCATTTTAATTTTTCATTCAAAGCTTCTTTTAGTTTTTGTTTTGTTTCATTTAATAGTTGATTTAAAGAATTCATGCAAAAAAAACAATGTCTGGTCTTCCTGAGGGATGGTTTCTGTCATTATTTTTTGCCTTTAAATGGATCAGGCTTTCCTGTTCTTTTGTATGCCTTGTGATTTTATTTTTAAAATGAAATATTTAGGTATTATAGTGTGATAAGATTAGCATAGCCTGCAGTTTTCTGTTTAATAACTTTTCCAAATTATTTTTGCAAAGGACTATATTCCTTGGTGTATGTGGTTGGTGAATTCTCTGTTCATTTAGCTTGGGTTCAGCTATCAAAACTTTGATGAAGATTTCTTTGGATGCCTGGAACAAAACAACAACAAAATATATTCTTTCAGTCTTTGACAATTGGCTTCCTTTAACACTTGGCCCGATGGTTTGCCTTTCTGCTTTAGACTTCATTTCCTGCTCTCCCAAACCTAGAGATCAGCCAGTTGTACAAATCTGGAGTTCTGTCTGGTCTTTTCTGACAGTATATCTTGTCCTGGGCATATGCATGGCTTACCAAATTCCCTAGTATATATAAGTGTCTCTAAATGCCCTACTTTTTCAAAGAAACTGTCTCCTCAGATTTTCAGGCTTTAGTCTATTGTATATTTCAACTATAATCTTTTGCCTCAGATGGCTTCAGTTTTTCATTTGACTAATAATATTTTCAAGCAATGCTTATTGCTTGCCCACCCTGAGTGAGTTCTAAGTTAAATGAAACAGAGATAAGCACCTTGCCTAAGTCCTCCAGGTAGTCCCTAGGTGGGTTAGAAGAGAACAGAATAATAATTTGAGAATAAGATCCACTATACTTCCTCTGAAGCCAGGGACCACCAGAAGCATGGTCTTCTGTCTTCAGCACTGCTGCTGATCTGGAAAGGGGGTATGATAAGGGCAAGTTTAAAATGCCACAAAGTGGGCGCCTGGATGGCTCAGTGGGTTAAAGTCTCTGCTTTCGGCTCAGGTCATGATCCCAGGGTCCTGGGATCGAGGCCCGCATCGATAAAGATTTAAAATCTTTAAAAAAAAATGCCACAAAGCTACCCTACCATCTCTAAATTGTCTCTTTCTTGATTCAGCATTTGCTTGGCTGTAAAGCTTTTACTGTTTTCTGATAAAGTTGATCCTGACTCTTTCTACTTGTGTTTCTATGTGGATGTGGAGAAATGAGTATTTGGAACTGTCCACTTCACCATTTTGTTCTCATAATTTTAAAGTATCTTTGTTTCCCCCCAGGAATGTAGAGTAACTTTTTAATTGTTTGAATTACGATGGCTCTTTGAATCCCTCCAAGATCCTGACCACAATCTAGTGTGTTTCATAGCTATACATGCACCCGGAGAGTAGATTGAAAGTCCTTTAGGAATATTAATTGTTTCTACCTTATCTTTTCCATTCATATTACCTAACACATGGTTGAGCTACAAAGAATAATTGATGGTGAAGTAATTTTCATACCCTTGCATATGTTAGAGAGTAGTTAGTATAACTTCTAACATCATTTAAGCATGAGTTTCCCCAGATGAACTGAAAAAAAATTGAAAGTGTGTATCAGCGTTAAACCCTAATTGCTACACTGTTAACTACAGTCTATTGCCTCAGCAAAGTAGAATCAAAATAACTGATGAATTCTGTCTTCTGTTATACCAAAATTATACTTAATATTTATTTTCAAACTTGTGATAAGCTGCTACCTACTGTAAACAATATGAATATTTTAATTTTTTAAAAGATTTTTATTTATTTATTTGACAGAGAGAGATTACAAGTAGGCAGAAAGAGAGGAGAAAGCAGGCTCCCCGCTGAGCAGAGAGCCTGATGTGGGGGGTCAATCCCAGGACCCTGAGATCATGACCCGAGTCGAAGGCAGAGGCTTTAACCCACTGAGCCACTCAGGTGCCCTATGAATATTTTAATTTTAAAAATAGCTATATGCACACTTATTAAAACCACTCAACATATCCTTTATGGAGTCTCTATTTTTTTATCATAAAATCTGTAGATTCCATGCACACCCCTATAATTTGTTTCACCACTTGCAACTAAAAATAGGTATCATTAGCTCTCTTATGGTGCCCTAATTGTTACTGTTTGCAAAGTGTATGGCTTTGGACTGACCAGTTCTGCTTTAAGTGTTATCTCCTTATTCTTATGCCTACATCATCTTTAATATTCAGCAATAATGTCAAAATTACCTCTGTTAGGGAGTCTTTGCAGAGTGAATTAGCTGCCCCTCACTTGAGCCTACATAATGTCATGAACTAAACTTACACTTTTTGATTTTATCTTATTTGCTCATTGTTCAATTTTTAAAAGGATGGACTCTGGTGCCAAAATTCCTAGTTTGAAATTCTGACTTTGCCACTCAACTAGTGTTGTAACATTGGAAAATTATTTTGTCTGTGTTTTAGTTCTCTCAGCCATAACATGGTTGGTATAATAGCACCTATCTTATATATAAGCTTAAGAAGATTAAGGGAGTTAACATATATTAAAGGCTATGTGAATGTTAACTATAAAATAATTATATTATATATGTAACATAGTAATAATATCATCCTCATCCTCTTTATATTAGGAGTCCTTGAGGACAATTACCATATTTTTAACCTGTGTAGATTTGGAACCAAGCCAAAAGTCATATATAAAATAGTTTTTCAATAAATATTTTGAAAATACTAAATAAATGGAATTTATAGTCTAAAATCAGTCTCTTTATTTATAGTTTTTGAATCAGTTACTGATACAATCACCAATCCCTCCCATTCAAAATTGTCAGCATCACGGAAAATGGCACAAACCTCTCCCTGTGCCTAAGCAGTATGTATATATATATATATATATATATATATATATAAGATTTTTATTTGTGTATTTGACAGAGAGAGAGAGAGATCACAAGTAGACAGAGAGGCAGGCAGAGAGAGGAGGAAGCAGGCTCCCCTCTGAGCAGGGAGCCCGATGTGGGCCTCGATCCCAGGACCCTGAGATCATGACCTGAGCCGAAGGCAGAGGCTTTAACCCACTGAGCCACCCAGGTGACCCTAAGCAGTATATTTAATTAGTCCCAAGTCCTGAGATACCACACCTTCTTTTTTTTTCTTTTCTTTTCTTTTTCTTCCCCCCCCCACACACCTTCTTTTCTCTCAAAACTATTCTCTTACTCTCGTCTTGAATTGGGAGCATATAACTTCTCAGACCAAAGATTTCCTTCCTGTATGAACCTTTGCATTGTCTGCTGTTTTAGTCTCTCTCCAGTCTCTAAGATATGTGTCTTCCATTCATTTACAGCCCAACTGTTCCAAAGTCTTCCCAAACCAAAGAAACCAAGTGTACTTCCTTTGCATCCACTTGGCTCCCTTGTCGTTCTATTTATTGTACAGAGTTTATTTGTGTATAAGTTTCACTAGTGTGTGAAGTTGAGAACAAGAAATAGATGATAGATAGATAGATATTGAAATAAGTATCATTCACCTCAGTTTTCCAAGAATTTACCATTTGCTCAACCTCAAGTAGAGCAAAAATAGATTCATTGAAGTGTTAAGAAATGCACTAATGTCCCTCTTGATAATTAGTAATTTCTGCCTCTTTATTCAACTACATAATACTATAGAACTTACAGTTTCATGCTACAAAGATAGTATTTGTCTAATCTTTTTTATTTTCCTGTTTACAAGGAAAGTAATAAATAGCTATTTATCATGGTGGATGATATTATTTTGAACTATTATTGTTTCGGCTTTCTGCTTCAGTGCATGATTTTCATAAAGTTAACACTGAAATTTTAATAAATCTGATATATTTAGTCTTTTTAAAAAATAGTATCACTTTAAGTACTACTTTATTCTTCTACCAATGGAACATTGCCTTCAGGATAGTTTTTTAGAGATACCTACTCTTACAGAATATATCTCTCATGGGAATAACAAGTACAATTCAAAAACATTATAGGGCATATTTATAAAATTTATGGCTGCATTTTTAAATACTATCTTGTAATTTTAACACATTTATGCTATATTGAACTAATAAAAAGAGAACAGGCAGTACAATTCTGAGAGCTTCTATTATGTTTTATATTCCTTGAACTAAAAAAAAAAAAATTAACCATTAGGATTCTGGAATGTTATTCTTAAATGATGCAGTAAATATATTGATAATGTACAAGTTTAAGCTTAAAATCACTTGGAAACTTATTTAAAATGTTAATTGTAGCTAATCATAAGAAAGTTATTTCATCATAAAAATGGAATCTTTGTTTATCTTCTGTTTTTGTTTGTTTGTTTGTTTTTAGAAATGATAAATCCAGTTCTCGAAAGAAACTCCAAACTATTTTTCTCTGATAATTTTCTCAATTGTTTTTTTTTTTTAAATACAGCTCTGGGTTCTTCTACTTAAAAGTTAATTGTTTTGAAAATTGTAGCTCTTTTAAGGCTAAGGTTTGAGTGTTAAAAATATAAATTCTTAATATAAGAAAATAACATTCTTCACATTATAAAACCACAAAGATAATTTTTATTAAGACCTAAATCATCATTGTCTTTTAATAACATTTATTCACAAGACTGTGACAAATTTAAAGGAATCTAAATTTTTACATTTGATTCTCAAAATTGGTTAGCTTTTATTGATAATTTGTCCATATTTTTTTAAACAGTGAGTACTTGGGCGCCTGGGTGGCTCAGTGGGTTAAAGCCTCTGCTTTCGGCTCAGGTCATGATCTCAGGGTCCTGGGATTGAGGCCCGCATCGGGCTCCCTGCTCAGCAGGGAGCCTGCTTCCCCCTCTCTCTCTGCCTGCCTCTCTGCCTCCTTGTGATCTCTCTCCCGCTGTGAAATAAATAAATAAAATCTTTAAAAAAAAAAAATAAAAAAAAATAAACAGTGAGTACTTGTCATTTTAGAAAAACATATTTAAGGAAGAAAATATCAATAATTCTACTTATTTACAGTGCTTTGGTTGGAGAAAAAGAAAATAGTGGAGGAAAGTAACTTAAGTTGCCCCATTCATCATTTTAACCATGCGGAATGTTTTGTGAACTTCTGATAAAAAATATGGAGGACGTAAAAACTTTTACTTCTATTCCTGCCTTTAATATCTGGAAGGAAACTATCTAAAATGAAGAAAAAATACAATAGATAATTTATCTTTAATATACAACCATAATTATAAACAAACAAAATAAAACAAAAGAACTATGAAGGATTTTCCAAAGTAGTGAAATTTAAACCAAAATAATGAAGGATATTGAGAACAAGCACATACCTCCTTAAGTATTGGGAAGGTTGTAAATTTCTTTGATAGTTGAAAACTCATGAAAAGTCCACTGGCTAATCCTTTAAGAAAACTTGACCTAGGGACTGTGGTGAACTAAAAAAGAATAGAAAATGTTCTTATATGGACTGGGACCCATATCACAAGATAGAGAAGTTGGAGCTGAAGGAAAAATCATGCAGATATGCTACCTTCATCATCTGTGACATACGTCTAACCTGAAGGAAATTGCCAAAGGTAAGCTTGATAAATGACAGACATGAAGAGACATATTCAAATGACCACCAAAAAGAGCTCAAAAAGATGTTAGGGGCTAAAAACAGTGAAATATTACAGGAAGACAGAGAACATAGTAGTATTGTTAGCAAGATTGAGAGAACTAGAATTGAAAATACTGGCTGCCCCATCTTATGTCTCCAACTCCCTCCACATTTTCAAAACAAAACAAAACAAAAACAAGATAGAATAGTCACTCAAAGTTGAATAACAACTACCTATGAATTGTCAGGGTATCTTTGAAGCAGGAAAAAATGCTAGTGTCTACATTCTTTAATCTCTCAAATAAGAATTAAACTTTTATATATAAAAATAAAATATTGGAAAAATATATATTTTAAATTCTATTTCATTTTTTAAAAGATTTTATTTTTTGAGAGAGAGAGACAGCACAAGCAGAAAGAGAGGGAGAAGAAGACTCCCCACTGAACAGGGAGCCCAACACAGGGCTTGATTCCAGGACCCCGGGATCATGACCTGAGCCAAATGCAGACGCTTAACCAGCTGAGCTACCCAGGTGCCCCAGTATATTTTTTAAATTATAAAGACTTTATTTTTTACAGCAGTTTTAGGTTACTCAAAAAAGTAAGATGAAGGTACAGAGTTCTCCTTACCTCATCCCCCCTACTACATGCATAGCCTCCCCTGTTATTCTCTTTCCCCAACAGAGTGGTACATATTATTTTTTACCAAGAATGAGCCCTGCATTGACACATCATAATTACTCCAAGTTCATAGCTTATCTGAAGGTTCTTAGGGTTAACTTCGAATGTTGTACATTCTATGGGTTTGGACAAATGGGTTTAGATAATGAAATGTTTCCACCAGTATAATATCATACAGAGTATTTTCACTGTCCTTAAAAGCTTCCGTGCCCCACCTATTCCTCTCTCCCCTGACTATCCCTGGTAAAGATTAATCTGTTTGTCTCCATAGTTTCACTTTTTCCAGAATTTCTTATAGTTAGAATCCTATAGTATGCAGGCTTCTTAGATTGGCTTCTTTCACTTTGTAATATGCAATTATATTTCCCCTATATCTTTTAATGGTTTGCTAGCACTAAGTTTTAGCACTAAGTAATATTTTGTTTTAGCACTAAGTAATATTCCATTTTTTCTTTGTACCACAGTTTATTTATCCATTCACATCTTAGTTGTTTCTAAGTTTGGACAATTACAAATAAAACTGCTATAAGCATCAGAGGGCAGTTCTTTTATGTGGACACAGTTTTCAGTTCCTTTGGGTAAATATCAAGGAAAATGAACCTAGATCATATGGCAAGATTATATTTACTTTTAAAAGAAACCTCAAAATTGTCTTTCAAAATTGCTGCACTACTTTGCATTACAACCAGCAATGTATGGGAGTGTTTGTTTCTCCACATAAATAGTTTTTAAAGTTTATTTTCACATTTATTAATATTGTGTGAATGTGTGTAGGGTTGTGTGTATAATTTTGAGAGCATATAAAGATTATTTACAAAAATTATCTGGATTCCAGCGGTTATATTTTCATTTGTTCTCTTTCAGGTCTTTTTACTTCTTTCAAAGTTAAGTAAAAAAAAAATTAAGTAAGAATGGCCTCATTCTTAAGTTCTTAAAGTTTAAAAATACTTTTTATTTATCTTTCCACCTGTTTATATGTAAAAATAAACTCTTGGAATTACATTTAGTAAATATAGTAATAATTATTAATAGAGGTAACATTTGGAGTGATTTTTTATGTTTTTTACTTTGTAATGAATTCTCTGTCACAGTCTCCTAATTTGTTAAAAAAACAAAGCAGTTTTTCTCTGGACTTCACCTTGATGAAGCTACTGTATTCTTTTCCCATACTGTCTTCATTTTTGACAATTTCCACATTCCCTGTCATCCAACATTTCGACCTTCCCTCGTGCTGCCCATAGGAGTGCCCCAATTTCATGGAGTAGCTTTTGTTCATTTTCCTTAACTCCTTCTACCCTATCATATCACCAAAGTGTTCTCCTCTTTGACACAATAATGAAAAAGAAAGGACATAAGGTATAGACTGGGAATACTGAAGGATACACTCAGAAGGGATTAGGAACACAAAAAAAACTTATTCCTGGAGGAGGGACAGAAACCCCTGTTAGGGCCACACTCCTGAGACAACAGTCCCTCTTTGGCTTCACTCTCTTCCCTTTTCTTCTTTGCCCCACAATCTAATGGTATGTTTGCTCCACCTCCGATAGGATAATTAAAACCCAATAAAGCTGGTGGCTTGTGTTTCTGTTAATGTTTATTCTTATATGGTCTAATAGTCTATTTCTAAATATTTCTCAAGGTATTTCCTCAAGACAATTTCTAGTCTAAGAGGATTTCTGGAACAGATTGATTATATGTCTAATCAATTATATATAATCATTCTCACATCTCTGACTTCTAGAATTTCTCATAGTTTATATACATGCTAGCAATGGTAAATAGTAATGCTATTTTTCCACCAAAAGCACCCAAAGAAATTTCAATGAATAAAGTCCCCAAAAGATGAGTTGCATAGTTAAATTTCCATTTATAATTGTTGTTGTAAATTTGAAGTCCAAATTTCCACTTCAATCTCTTATACCTCATGATTTTTTTCCTATCCATATAGAAAAAAGATGGTAAAGATTTTTTTTTCTAAGAGAAGAACAGAGTGAAGGAAACAAAAGGAGTAAGAATGTGTCACTAGAAATTTATAAAGACACCACTGTTGGGAAAATGAACGTTAACTCAAGAATGAGGCAGTCTGTTAATAAGAACCTACTGAATACTTACTCTTTTCCCAGAACTAATTTTATTTTTATAAATACTTTTATTTTTAAATTCAAGGGGGAATGAAGCACATGTAGAAGTAAGAAAGATGAGGGCCTCTTTCAATTGCAGGTAAGACAAGTCCAAAAGTAGAGCCAAGCCAAGTTCACATGTGTGAGGTATCAAAAGACAAGTAAGTCATGAATGGACAAGCTCAGCAATGAATAGTCTGGTAGCTGGTATTTGGAGCCTGAAATCTATCTTGGATTATTATCAATCTCCGTAATCCTCGGATAGGGAAATGTTTGAAAGGTAAACTTACTGTGAGTGGAGATGTGCTCTGGAAATATAAACAATGTAATCAGTAATATTGTTATGATTCAATAAGATTCAATAATTAATAAATTGCCATGGTAATGAAGAATTCATTAACACAAATGAAGTAAATTTGCAAGCATGTAGTGATGGTCTATTAAGTTTAAAACCTTGTAGGAAGTATTAAGAGAGGTAAATTGGGGGGGAATGTGTGATTCTCTAATATGTTTAGTGAAAACTAATAATTTGAGATTATAAAAGTAATTATAAGACAGAATTGCAACAAAAATTAACATCCAAAAACATAAGAACAATAAAAAGAATTAATATCACAGGTAGCTTTAGTACCCTTAGGCATTGCTACTTTTGTTTAGAAATCGTGTTTCAAATATATTTAAAGTATTCTTTTAATGTTTTCACTACTTCCTTTATTAGAAAAGATCTCATTTGTCTGAGTTATGGTCAACCAGAGTGTGTGCTCTTTGGCCTGATTTCCATTGTATGAAGAGCAAAGAGCTTGAATGGACTAGTCTAGTTTTTGCCATATTGAGTCAGTTTCTATCTTGAGCTCTTTGGGGAGCAAGGACAGTGTAGGTGGGGTAAATAATATGCCCTTCCCAGTCTCTGCTCTGCTCTCCTCTTCTGACCTCACCATGTGTGAATGTGCAGAGGCTGGCAGCAAGTGTGGGAAAGCTCCTCCTCCTCATTCTTCATGTTCTCACCACGTCCAAGGTATGGGCCTCTCCAAGCCTCATGGATATGGGTTACTTATGTTTTTGGCTCAAGCTTCCATTTATGTCTTGTTACCTGTCCTAGTCTTAAAATTCTGCAAATATATTTGCATTTAGAATATATGTATTTTTTTAAGTTTTTATTTATTTATTTGAGGAAAAGAGAGTGAGAGAGCACAAGCAATGGAGAGTGGCTAAGGAGAGGTCAAAGCAGTCTCCTCGCTGAGCAGGGAGCCCACTTCAGGGCTCGATCCCAGGACCCTGGGATCATGACCTGAGTGTCAAAGGCAGATGCTTAAAAGCCACGTGGGCACACCTAGAATATATGCATTTTGAAATAATTTATTTTTTAAAAGATTTTATTTATTTATTTGACAGAGAGATAGAGAGCACAAGTGGGCAGAGAGGCAGGCAGAGGGAGAGGGAAAAGCAGGCTCTCCACAGAGCAGGGAGCCCAATGCAGGACTCAATTCCAGGACCCTGGGATCATGACCTGAACCTAAGGCAGTGGTTTAACCAACTGAGCCACCCCAGCACCCTTGAAATAATTTATAAACTATATACATTTTAGGGTTCATGGATGCCATTTAGGCAAGTACACTGCATCACAGATACACAAAAACACTTTTACAGATAGTTTGAAATGTCCTACATTAGAAAATGTTTTGAGAATTTATATTATTATTTCTCCTAAAAGCCAATGGTTGAATTTACAGAGGTCTCTTTTTAATAGTTACCATTTACTGATAGGTTTGGTATATCAGATGTTTAATAGTTTTTTCCTCTCTTAAACTGCGTAACATTGGTACTATTTTTCTATTTATAAAGTTTGAAGAAACTGACCTTGAGGTTCATTACAGTTATTAAATAAGATTATAAAAGTATTTAAAGTGGTGGAATTCATATCCAAATCTCTTCAGTCTAAATCCCAAAATTATTCCCCATACCACTGAAACAATATGAAACAAAATAAAATTGTATTTAGATATGTAGTCTATAGTATTAGAATTCACAATCATATAATTCTATATTAATACAGGAAAAAATTTAGAGAATATAGAAAATGAGAATGTGAAGCTATTTACTCATTTTAAGGATATCTATGTTTAAGAAACTGAACTAACCAAAATATATTTAATATTTCATCTTTAAGAGATAATGTTTTGTGATTTTGGATAAGATGATCATCTATGAATCAAACATAAAGCCTTCAAGACATGAAGGCTAGTTTTCATTTCACCCTTCCATGCTTCCCTATGGGGTGGTAGCTGCCACTTCAGAATAAGTAGTTATACCCCTTGGAGAAGATATTTGTCTGACTCATTCAAATGGCTGCTTAGGTGACTTGGTTTGCTGAATGGAATTCACTTTTTTTTTTTTTTTTTCCAGAAAGGAAAGAGCTAAGTGGTAATTAGAGCCCATGCTTAACCTACATTTGACCTAAAATTCTATTTCCAAGGAAACTGGACTTTGGCTCCAAAACCATAAAAATTCAGCAGCAGAAAGCATAAAATATACCCAATTTTAATCAATGTAAATTACACTGATAGAAGAGATGTGGATATGCAACCAACAGTCATATAATTTTTCAAAAAGTACTTTTTGAATAAATTCTTACAGTCAAAATTTAATGAATGAGATTCCAATGCACTTTTCAAATGAAAAAGTTGAAAGATCTATTAATTTTATAAGTTTTATGCTTTATTTAATTGAATAACAGACCTTTTATTTTCATTTCATCTGTCCTTGGAAACTTCTGGGGATATTGCTATCTTTGCCTATTTTAAGCCCTGTGAATAAATTTTTATATCAAGGAAAAGAAAACAAAATTAAAACTTAATTTGCAAGATACTAATTTTTAAAGTATATATGATCATGGTAAAAAGAGAAATTGTAAACATAATAAAATTTAACCTTTGACAATGTTATTGCTTGCTAATGTTAAACCATAGTAATTGTTTCCTTAATCATTATGTTATCAGTCTGTCATTCTACATTTCTAATGAATACTGATTTAGGTTTTTACTCATAGTTTTATCACTGTCCCTAATCTTCCCTGAATTAATAAGAAAAAAAAGTTTAAATGTCATAATTCTGGTTTGGTATAAAATACTGAAAATAATTATACCTTTATTAGGCTCAGTTATGATGCTCTAGCCTACTAATAGAATTTTCTAAAGAGAAAGAAAAGTCTCTTCCACCTAATGAATGTCTGCAAATGAAAAGCAGCTTCTCATATTTTACCTTGGCACAATCACTAAAATCTTTTCCTATTTTAATCCAAACTATATCTCCTGATAACTCCTGTTAATCTCTTGATTCTGCTTTCTCCAGTGTGTGTTTCATTCATCCTAACTATATAGGCCCTTCAGAATTCAGGGAGAGAACTGTTGCTAATGTCTAGTCCCTGTCATCTTAAAGAAAACAGTCTATAGCTTCTTTCTCACATGCCAATCTAATTAAAGTTACTGTGGAAAATGAAAGCAACATAGGTAGCAGAACACAGAGGTGTTCACAGAGCAGTTTTCAGGTAGATAACGGTGATTAAGGTGCTAGATTGTTTATTTACTCATTAGAGAGCAGCCAGTTTCAACTCAATGTAAAGCAAAGATAGAATTTTTTTTTAATTATTCTTACGGGAGTTAAGTACCATTCAGTAATGAGCTATAGAAGGAACAACTAAAACAATCCAGCTGCAAATTAAATAATTTAATTATCTTGTACAATGGCCGGGACAAGACCAAATGCTAATATGATCTAAATGAGAAGGTACTTTGTCAAAATCTCTCATTATATGTGGATTCCCTTGTATTTTCCCACTCTCTGGGAATACAATATTACGCCCTTTGCATATTATTTATTTTTAAGCAACAACAACAAATCCTTATGATTTTATTTGGTTTATAAAAAAATACCAATGCAGGATGGTCTCTTTTTATATGTTACCTGCCCACTTAAAGGAGGCAGATATATATTTTTCCTGGATATTTTTCTCTTTTTTTTGCCATTTAACCTAAACCTCTCTATGTTAGACCAAATAAACCAAGTAATTAAAAATGCACTAGTTGTCTAACACTGCAGTAATTCTAAATTTCACATTAACTAGACTTTTCCAAAATATATTAGGGAAAGGATAAGACACATTATGCTATATGAATCCATATCTACATATCAGGTAACTTGCGGATGTCTAATAAATATTTATTCGTAACAATGAATAAAGCAGTTTAGCCATCCATAGAGAGGAGGAAGCAAGCAAGAACACTGGATGTAGCCGTGCTATCACATTACCGGATCATCAATCTCCTTTTACAATATGTTAGTAAATTTTCATAGTCCTGCTTCCAACTTCCTTTTGGATATGACAAAATACTGGCATTTAAACATTTTACTTTTATTGTCAAAGTGTCACCTCTATTCTTTGCACCTTTTTCTTACTTAATTCTTGCTGACAGTATTTGAATATGAATTTGGAGTAGAAAGTTTTTTAAGATTTTATTTATTTATTTGCGAGAGAGAGGGAGTGCTCATGAACAAGGGGAGGGGCAGAGAGAAATGGAGAAGCAGAGTGCCCACTGAGCAGGGAGCCCAATCCCAGAACCCCGGAATCATGACCTGAACTTTGCAAAGACAGCTGCTTAACCTACTGAGCTACCCAGGTGCCCCTTGAAGTAGAAGCTTTTTTTTTCTTTTCTAAAAAATTTTATTTAAATTCAACTAGCCAACATATAGAACACCATTAGTTTCTGGTGTAGTGTTCAATGGTTCATTAGTTGTGTATAATACCCAGTGCTCATCACATCACGTACCCTCCTTAAGTAGAAACTTTTTACAACAAAAGCATACACTACATTCTGTCAAACTGACTTTAGACAAAACTTACGTAAAGACACTCCCATAAAAGCATTATTTAAATTGCCCTACTTGTGCACATTAGTTCATTAAAACTGATACTACTCCAACTATTCTTGTGGTGATGTGTCATTGGTATGGTTGTCATAGAGAAGCTAAAAAAGCAGAAGAAATTACAGACTAGATGACCCATCCAAAAAGGAAGGGATGTGTATTCATCTTGAGTAATCTAAGTGATTTTTCCCTTGTGTTAATATGTGTTGGTGATAAACTCTTGTGTAGCATATCAATATTTCTCATCTTCTTCATCAATCAGCAATCACGCAGCAGCTGTTTCTCCTCTGAATGCAGATACTGTACGGGGCTTTCTTGGGATACTAAGTAATGGGAGATCAAGGGTCTACTTTCTGAGCTAAGGAGATTAGCTGTTTAAGCTGGAAAATGTAATATCATTACCAGGTAACACATAATAGAAATGAGAGAAATAAAGTACAGGGGCATTATCACCTGAATAAATGCTCAGGAAAATTGGAAGCAGAAGGTAATAAACCAGAAACTTAAGACAGATGTTTCTTACAAGCTTTTATTTTGGTTTAAGAAAATACTGACAGAAAAAAAAATGTTGAGAGTGTGAAGTGGGCAAAATTCAATAGCTTTCTTCTTGTGTCACTTGTTTCATTTTTCTTTGGTGTTCATCAAAATTCACAGGCAATCCAGGTATAGCCAAGATGCCTTGACAAGATTTCTGAGAGGCTTTGATAATCAAGTCCAGGAGTATTTCAAGACTGGAAATCATGCTGTAGAAATGCTAGTAGAGCAACTGCTCTTTATTTAGCTGCCTGCAGTGTCTCTAGCACATATCTGGGGTCTCCTTGGGCTGCCAGTTAATCAGCAATTCTGGATAATGCCTTTGGTCTTTCTCTCCTCAGGGTAACAATGTGGCTGTGGTATTTTTGAGATAGAGACAGAAAAAAATGTGGAGATTGTATTCACAGTCTGCCCCTGGGACTTCAAGGTTACAGGTGTATTTCAGTGGAGTCTCTGTCTGTTGCCCTGTGAGCTACTCATAATGATCAAGCATGAAAATATCTTGACTGGCACCTGCCTGGAGCTTCACTTAATGGATAACGTCAGTGTTCAGAAGCCTGGACCACATGAAAATGTGTACTTTGAGTTAAAACTTTCTGAGCATTTCTTTTTTTTTCTTTTTCTTCCAAATTAGTTGATAAAAATAATAGTTTGGAGTAAGAATATAAAATGACAGAATTGTAAAAGTGAGGGAGGAGAAAGAAAAAAAAAAAAAACCTCAGGAAAAGCCATGTTTACCTAAGTTAGAGGATGTTCCAGACTTGGCTAGTATTGTGAGTGAGAAAACTTTTTGCTTAAAACAGAGAGAATGCATATCACACACACACATACATACACCCCTACACACACACACACACACACACACACACACACACACACACACACACACACACCTACACACACACACACACACACACACACACACACACCCTTTACAAAGGCAAGCAAACCTAAATACCAATAAACTCTAATTGAATGGGAGTGAGAGTAAGTAGATTAACCTTTAAAGAAAATTGCTTTACATTCATTATAACTTTGTTAATGTAAATTCTTCAAGTTTAACTATAAGTCAATTAATGGCCCATCATAAAAAGAAAATCATCTGTTTGGCTATCTTTTTGAATGATAACACTATTCAATTTTTATTGTAGAATATTTGGAAAAAATATAACCAAAATGTCAAAAATTCAATCATTTTATAATAACTAATTTATGAGATTGCTATATGACTTTTAAATACAAATACATGATGACTATGCTATGGTGTGTGTGTGTAAAATTACATGCATATAATAATTGGTCTCTATTTTAGTATTTCAAATTCCAGCCTATTGAGCATCAAGAGCTCATTACCTTTACATATTCAAAGTATTTCTTCCTTTATAGGTATATGTCACATATATATAAAGACTTCTAGTATTGTTTATAATATTTTTGACATCCATGCAATTAAATATTTTTATGCTACTTAGTTTATCAATATATACCTTAGTCTTTTCTTCTTTTGTATTTCAATTATATTATTGATTATTGTTTCTACCATATCACTTTGTTTTTCACTTATGTATATGAAACCTTTAAAAATATTTTTTTCATGTTGCACCATATGTAGTTAATCATTTCTCACATTGGTCTCAGTGTATTACTTTCAATTACTTTTTTAAAGATGGTCTTAATTACTCATTTGATTTTTTAAAATCAAGTCTTCTTCTTTCTGCCTCCAATACATGTTCAGATATAATTTCTTTAGTTATCAAATCCTTTCTTATATAATATACCTCTCTTTTAATCTCAGTCTCCTTAACTCTCATGATATTTGGATTGTTTTTATTTTTCAAGTTTCCTGAAAATGCCAAACAACTGTCATTATATTCTGCAGCCTTGAGTAGACTGTTTTTAGAAGTTTAACCTTCTTCAGAAATACCTAGGTATTTTTCTTATCCTCTTGTTTCACAGTAATTGTGTAGACACCAGGATAATTTTTTTTTGCTTATACTCCTACCAAGGAAGATATAATTCAATGTATTTTCCAACACAGAGGCCTATATATTATCTGTAAGTCACTGTTCACATGGAAGATAGTTCAGATCTTTCAGATATTCAGGTCTGGGATAAGTTAAAGTACACATTTCTTAACCAAGAGAAAAATCCAAGAAAAATTTCCTTAATCCAACTTGAAAAACCATATTGCAAGTGTCCATACCTCTAAGATTTTGGCATAAGTGGAAGATGAGGAAAGCTCTGAGTTTCAATTACAGTCCATTTAAGATTTTCTATTAGTACTTGGGATGTATACTAATTGGTAAGATCATGATCACCTCCGGTTCCTAAGACACCCAGGAAAAGTGAGAGAACAGGAAAGGAATTTCAACAATAGAATGTAAGTTAGAATTATAACCCAGGTGAACTTGGAAAAGCAACATTGAGATTCCTCTTACAAAAGACAAGGGTTTGTAATCAAATTTTCAGTTAAAAAACAATTTCTTGTCTAAGAAGTCTTTTTTTTTTCTATCATTAACACTGGTGGGGAAAAAAGATAAAAGAAAAAATAAAAAAGAATATATGTAGTCATGTCTAGTCTTATAATAGATAAGAAAAAAAAAGGAAAGAAAAAAGAAAAGAAAAAAGAAAATGGGGTGCCTGGGTGGCTCAGTGGGTTAAAGCCTCTGCCTTCAGCTCAGGTCATGATCTCAGGGTCCTGGAATCAAGCTCCACATCCGGCTCCCTGCTCAGTGGGGAGCCTGCTTCCTCCTTTCCCTCTGACTGCCTCTCTGCCTACTTGCGATCTCTCTCTCTCTGTCAAATAAATAAATAAAATCTTAAAAAGAAAAGAAAAGAAAGGAAAAAATTAATGAGTAGATTAAGCATTGGTGTGGATAATTCCAAACTCAATGTGATTTTGTCTGGGGATTTTACTCTAACCTCCATCATCTCAATTTCCCTGTTAAGGGAATAAGAACTAAAAATACAATAACACTAATTTATAGTCTTTAAAATGCCTGGTAGAGGGCACCTGGGTGGCTCAGTGGGTTAAAGCCTCTGCTTTCGGCTCGGGTCATGATCTCAGCGTCCTGGGATCGAGGCCCGCATCGGGCTCTCTGCTCAGCAGGGAGCCTGCTTCCTCCTCTCCCTGTCTCTCTGCCTGCCTCTCTGCCTACTTGTAATCTCTCTCTCTGTGTCAAATAAATAAATAAAAACTTAAAAAAAAACCTTAAANAAAATAATAAAATAAAATGCCTGGTAGATACTGCAATAGTACCATGTAAATTTGGAAAAATGATATTCTTTAATGTGCATGTCAATTAAAAATACTTATTTTTCCTGATAGAAAAATATCTTAAAAGTTTTCAAAACTTAAAATTCTAGGGCGCCTGGGTGACTCAGTGGGTTAAAGCTTCTGCCTTCAGCTCAGGTCATGATACCAGGGTCCTGGGATCGAGGCCGGCATCGGACTCTCTGCTAAACAGGGAGGCTGCTTCCTCCTCTTTCTCTGCCTGCCTCTCTGCCTACTTGTAATCTCTCTCTGTGTGTCAAATAAATAAATAAAATCTTAAAAAAAAACCTTAAAATTCTAGATTTCAAATATGACAACTTTCTGTAAGCAACAAGGTGTCTATGAATACAAAATAAAAGTTGCTAATGACTAGAAAGTACACCTTGAATCAAACACTGACTCCAATCACACCTAGATTTAGAAGTTTTGTTTCTTAAAATTGATTGATCTGACCAAATTATATAATATTGATTCACATCTTAACTGAGATATCTCTCCAACACTTTTTCATCATTTTTACCATATTATTTTACCAAAAAGTTCATAGACATTAAATTTGATAATTATCCAAGATATTTTAAAAAGATAAAAGCTGGGTGCCTGGGTGTCTCAGTGGGTTAAAGCCTCTTTGGCTTCAGCTCGGGTCATGATCTCGGGGTCTTGGGATCAAGGCCTGCATCAGGCTCCATGCTCAGCGGTGAGCCTGCCTCCTCCTCTCTCTCTCTGCCTGCCTCTCAGCCTCCTTGTGATCTCTCTCTCTCTCTGTCAAATAAATAAAATAAAATCTGATTAGCAATCCTGTCTAAAAAAAAAAGATAAAAGCTATTATTTGATATATAACTTGTTGCAGGTTTACTCAATTTTTCATTCACTGAAGCTATGATCAAGAACTTAAGGACCAAAGCATAATTCAGTTTCACATGAGCCTCTGGCTTTATGGNCGGCTTCGGCTCGGGTCATGATCTCGGGGTCTTGGGATCAAGGCCTGAATCAGGCTCCATGCTCAGCGGTGAGCCTGCCTCCTCCTCTCTCTCTCTGCCTGCCTCTCAGCCTCCTTGTGATCTCTCTCTCTCTCTGTCAAATAAATAAAATAAAATCTGATTAGCAATCCTGTCTAAAAAAAAAAGATAAAAGCTATTATTTGATATATAACTTGTTGCAGGTTTACTCAATTTTTCATTCACTGAAGCTATGATCAAGAACTTAAGGACCAAAGCATAATTCAGTTTCACATGAGCCTCTGGCTTTATGGGGCAGTCTTCCAATTTAATCAGCTGTGATTCTGATTTAATACATAGTTTGGGGTATTAGTATATACCAATTGGAATCACCCTGAAACTTACAATGTCAGGAAAGCCACATTATAAATTATACTTGTATCCTAAATTGCCTTATCAATTAACAAATTTCAGCCCATATATATACATGGCTAAAGCAAAAGTGTCTAGCACCAAGTCAAAACCAAACTAAATTGGGGTACCTGGTGGCTCAGTTGGTTGGGTGTCCAACTTTTGATTTTGACTCAGATCATGATCTCAGATTTTGGGATCAAGCCCTGCATTGGTTTCTGTGCTCTGTGTGGAGTCTGCTAAGGATCCTTGCTCTTCCTCTCCTTCTGCTTTCTCTCATCCCTCTCTTAAATACATACATACATACATATAAAATCTTTAAAACAAACAAAAAAGAAAACCCACAAGCAAACAAAATTAAAACAATGAGATACCACTACACACTACCCCATCACAATGACAACACCAAATGCTGGTGAGGATATGGAACAATGGGGACTCTTATTTACTGCTGTTGCTAATGAAAAATAGCACAGCCACTTTGGAAGACAGATTTGCAGTTTCTCACAAAACTAAGGCTACTTTTACCATAGAATCCAGCAATTTCGCTTTTTTGGTATCTTCCTAAAGGAGTTGAAAACTCATGCCCACACAATGGCTTATATACCTCTGTTTGTAGCAGCATTTTTCATAATTGGAAAAAATTGGAAGCAACCAAATTATCCTTTTGTAGGAGAATGGATAAATAAACTGTGGTCTATCCAGACAATGGAATATTATTCAGCACTAAAAAGAAATGAGTTATCAAGCCATAAAAGACATGGAAGAAACGTAAGTGCCTATTACTAAATGAAAGAAGCCAATCTGTGAAGGCTACTTGCAATATGATTCCAACTATATGACATTCTGCAAAAAAGAGAACTACGGAGAGAATAAAAACATCAGTGGTTGCCAAGAGTTAGGGGTGGAAGCAGGGTTGAATAAGTGGAACACAGAGGATTTTAAGAGCAATAAAAATATTTTGTATGATTCTATATGGTTGATACAAGTTATTATACATTAGTCCAAACTCATAGAATGAACACCAAGAGTGAACCCTAATGTAAACTATGGACTACAGGGAACTTTAACACCTCAATTACATCAATGGATAGATAATCGAGATAGAACGTCAATAAAGAAATTTTGGCTTTAAATAACACAGTAGACTAAGTAAATTTAAAAGATATATACAGAACATTCCATCCAAAAGCAACAGAATACACATTCTTCTCAGCTATATGTGGAATATTCTCCTAGACAAATCACATGCTAGACAACAAAGTAAATCTCAATAAATTAAAGAAAATTTAAATCATATCAAGCATCTTTTCTGACCATAATGGTATGAAATTATAAATCAATTACAAGAAGAAAACTGGAGAAAATTATAAATAATGGAGATTAAACATGTTACTGAACAACGACTGTGTTATAAGAAAAATCTAAGAATAAAATATATGGAGTTAAATTAAGTGGAAATAGAGCATACCCAAATCTATGGAATATAGTGAAAGCAGTTCTAAGAAAGAAGATGATNTTATAAATAATGGAGATTAAACATGTTACTGAACAACTACTGTGTTATAAGAAAAATCTAAGAATAAAATATATGGAGTTAAATTAAACGGAAATAGAGCATACCCAAATCTATGGAATATAGTGAAAGCAGTTCTAAGAAAGAAGATGATAGCAATGCATATTCTGTGAGTTTGGGCAAATGTTTCTTGAGGCCTACCTCAAGAAATGAGAAGTCTCAAACAATTTAACTGGACACTTTAAGGAACTAGAAAAAGAAGAACAAACAAAGTCCATAGTTAATAGAAGGAAGGACATAATAAAGCTCATATCAGAAATAAATGAAATAGAGACAAAAAAGACAATAGAAAAGATCAGTAAAACTAAGAGCCAGTTCTCTGAAAAGATCAAGAAAATTGGGAAATCTTAACTAAATTCACCAACAAAAAAGAAAAGATGGCCCAGATAGATAAAATTAGAAATGGAAGAGAATAATTACAGTTGATAACATAGAAATACAAAGAAACATCAGACTACTATGAACAAGCATATGTCAACAAATTGGGCAGCCTATTGGACAACAAATTTGATAACAAAAGCTATAGTAATCAAAACAGTGTAAATTGTCATTAAAACAGACACATTGGTCAATGGAACAGAATAAAGATCTCAGAAATAAACCCTCATATTTTGGTCAATTAGGAGACAAGAGTATACATTAATTAAAGAACTGTTTTTTAATATATCGTGTGACAAAACTGGACCATTATTTTGCATTATACACAAAAATAAACTCAAAAAGGAATAAAGACTTGAATTTAAGACCTAAAACTATAAAACACATTTAAAAAAGGTGGTATATTGGATAAGAGGTTAATATCCAAAACATATAAAGAATTTACAAAACTCAATAACAATAGTAAAAAAGCAGATAAAAATGGGCAGATGGTATGAATAAAAGTTTTTCCAAGGAAGACACACAGATGGCCAATAGACACATGAAAAGATACTCAATTTCACTCATTATCAGGGAAATGCAAATCAAAACCACTGTGAAATATCACCTCACACCAGTCAGAATGGCTAGTATCAAAAAGACAAGCAATGACAAGTGTTGGTGAAGATGTAGAGAAAAGGAAAACCTCATGCACTGTTGGTGGGAATGCAAATTGATCTAACCACTACAGGAAACACTGTGGGGATTCCTCCACAAATTTAAAAAAGAATTATCATATGATCCAGCAATTCCGCTACTAGGTATCTATCCAAAGAAAATGAAAACACTAATTTGAAAATATATATGCACCCCATGTTCATTTCAGCATTAGTTACAATAGCCAGGATATCAAGAATGGAAACAATCTATGTGTCTATCAATGGATAAATAGATAAAGATAAAGAAAACATACACACACACATACACACACATGCGTGCACACACGCATCAGAATACAAATCAGCCATTAAAAAGAAGAAATCCTGCCATTTGTGATAACATGGATGGATCTTGATTGCACCCATAATAAATCAGAGGAAAACAAATATTGCATGAATCCATTTATATGTGTAATTTAAAAACAANATACACACACACATACACATGCGTGCACACACGCATCAGAATACAAATCAGCCATTAAAAAGAAGAAATCCTGCCATTTGTGATAACATGGATGGATCTTGATTGCACCCATAATAAATCAGAGGAAAACAAATATTGCATGAATCCATTTATATGTGTAATTTAAAAACAAACAAACAAACAAAAAAACCAAAACCCATAATCACAGATATAGAGTAGAGACTGGTGGTTTCCATAGGGGAACAGTTTGGGTCGGGGTGAAATAAGTGAAAGGGATCAAGAAGTACAAACTTCCAGTTGTGAAATAATTAAGTCATGGAAATATAATCCACAACACAGAGAATAGAGTGAATATGTATTAATTTCATATGGTGGCAGATGGTAACTAGACTTATTGTAGAGATCATTTCACAATGTATAAACATGTACAAATGTTGAATCAATACATTTTAGCTGAAACCTGAAATAAAATATTGTGCATCAATTATACCTCAATAAAAAATAGACAAATAATAAAAATGAAATATTCTAAGGACATGCAATCCTAATTCATGCTTGTCATTCTATGTTTTAAAGCTTTCTTATANCTTAAAGCTTTCTTATAGGGCGCCTGGGTGGCTCAGTGGGTTAAAGCCTCTGCTTTCGGCCCAGGTCATGATCTCAGGGTCCTGGGATCGAGGCCCGCGTCGGGCTCTCTGCTCCGCAGGGAGCCTGCTTCCCCCTCTCTCTCTCTGCCTGCCTCTCTGCCTCCTTGTGATCTCTCTCCCGCTGTGAAATNTTTAAAGCTTTCTTATAACAGAAATTTTCATAGACAAGAGAGATTATGCATTGTTGAGCCCTCATTAGTGTTCATAAAACCTGAGATCAAACTTGTATAAGTTTTTAAACATGTTTTTTTTAAAGATTTTATTTATTTATTTGACAGAGAGAGAGATTACAAGTAGGCAGAGAGGCAGGCAGAGAGACAGGGAGAGGAGGAAGCAGGCTCCCTGCTGAGCAGAGAGCCTGATGCGGGCCTCAATCCCAGGACGCTGAGATCATGACCTGAGCTGAAAGCAGAGGCTTTAACCCACTGAGCCACCCAGGCGCGCTTAAACATGTTTTAAAAATTAAAAATATGTCATTTCTTCCTATGCCCATAAATGTTCAACCTTCTTAAAAAATTCACATGTCTTTCTACTAGACTTGTGCAATTCTAACTGAGGCCCTGCTGTGTAGAGCATGTCAAAATCCTTTCAGCTAATAAATGCATCTGGCTTGATAAATAGTGTTTTGTTTTTTCAGTGAATATTTGCATTTGCCCAAGTCTGCATTTTTAAAGAAGTTCCCAAGACTTATTATTGCCAAAACAAAAACCCAAAACAAAAAATACAAATTCACTTTCCTTTATCACAATGCTTTTAAAAGTATGTCTGTATTCATATATTCTTTGTGTTGAAGGCTTAAAATCCTTTACACATATAGCTAAATACACAAAGATAATAGCATATAGAAAGAACACTGGTCTTTCAAGCATTGTGTTTCTCATCTGATTAGTTAGCAATTTGTACAATTACACCTAAATGGATGCAATGCTGATATCACTGCTTATTTTATTATAGCAGTAAAATAGGTACAGTGCTATCTGCACTGCTTGTTTATAATATTACTCATAAACAATTTTGTGTATACTCTATTTCAATTTCCCAGCTTGATTAGCTAACAATCTGCACTAAAACATTCAAGGTAAAATGGAAAGCTAATTGCATAGAGAATTTTAAGCTCATTTGCACACAACAGGATTTATTAGTGCCAATGAAGGTAAAAAAACAGTATGACTTCTCTTGTATCCTCACTAATTCCCCCTGTTAATTCAGAACATCCACAGAGAAACTAAATGGGACAGAACATAGAAATAGCATTTTTTTCAAAGAAGTATTTGGAGAGAAGAAAATGTTCCTTGGGTCTCTGTATAGGTTATGAATTGCCTTTATTCAGGATTATTGCCTGAATTTTAAAATGCTGCATCAAATGATGTAGAAAAAGATAAAGCTTCTTTATGTTAAGGACCGACTTCTGTTCATTGCAATCTCTTCTGTTAGGTTTCTCTTCCTTACTCCTAACTGAATGATACCCATTACAGGATATCAAAAAAGGAACCCAGGTGATAAAAGACTCTAACTATATAACACAGGGCAGTAGCATAAAAATCTGCTACCCTAGAGTGGAAAATAGAAAAGTTGAAACTGAAATTTTCTTAAATAAGGTAAACTCGCCCAAACTGAAAATTTTAAATTCTGAATCCATCTCAAAAAATGAATGTAAAATATATAATATTTTAACCCAAAATACTATTGATTTACAAAATTTTAAAGCTATCTGTGACAACTATTTATGGACTTAGAAGTTAATAAATTCAAAGTACATTTAAAATGATAAAAATTTTTCTTGGGCACCTGGGTGGCTCAGTGGATTAAAATGATAAAAATTTTTCTAGTAGATATTCCATAAAAGGAAGTCTGAAACTTTTATCAGTGATTAAGTTAAAAGTTAAAAAAGAAAATAAACAAAAATGCTGATGTTCATTCTTAGACTGGAATGAAATTAATAATTTTATTGTTTTTAAATGAAACATTTCTAACAAGGTATTAAGACATACAACTTTATTTACCCTGCCTGTTTGGGCAGAAAGAACCATATCATTTTTTTCCTTACCCCTGCCCTTATAAACCTTCCCTCTGCATTCATTTTTCTCTGTCCCTGGATGAAATCCTAGTCATTCATCATTTTTAAGAAGTAAACAAATTGTCTCCTTTTTTTCTGGATATATTAAAGAATACCTGTCCAGCATAGTGTCAAACCTGGAGACTTTTCTCCAATTTAGTACTTCTCTGCTCTGCTGTAGCCCTCTTTAGTCTTGTACACCTGTGGATGGAGTGGGTGCTAAGAGCCCTTCTTCCTTTCTCCTTCAGTCTCTTCC
Source organism: Ailurus styani (assembly GCA_002007465.1). NCBI lineage: Eukaryota > Metazoa > Chordata > Mammalia > Carnivora > Ailuridae > Ailurus > Ailurus styani. Next base: position 78,225 of record LNAC01001722.1, read on the forward strand.
TCCATCAAGAACTGCCATATTGACTCCTGCAGTGATTTGTTCTGGCTGTGGAGATCCTAGTGTTTGTTTCCAGCACTGGGGGAGGACGGGAAATTTCTCTGGGAGCCTTTTCTCTTCTTTCTCTTTTAGAGTTCTTTGAGGCAAACTGTGCTTCCTCCGACCCCTCGTAATTTCGCTGCTACGTGGTTCCTGAAATTCCTCTCTAGTGAACTCACCTGTCCCTTCCACTGTCCTCTTGGGCAGAATTCCATTCAGGGTGGCCTGGTGCAGCTGACTGTTCTGGGAACACATCGTGCTTATGTTGGGTATGGATGCAACCCAGCATTGCCTTTTACTCTGAAAATAGCCATCTATACTTTGCTGTGTCAGAGTGGCTTGTTAACTACTGGCTCTAGACTTCCAGTTTTCCAGGTACCAGTCTTCCAATTTTCAGGTACCAGTCCCTCACACTTCAGGGATTATATATCAGGTTCTCTGGGTGATCCTCTTAGAAACTGACCCTAAAAATACCTTACTCCAAAGAAAGTACTACTCTTGGCTCTTCAACTGCATTAATACTTTACCTTATTTTATATAGGCTCTAGGCCATCCATAGGCTAATGCTGACTAAATTAATTTCACAATCTTCTGTCAAGAACAGCCTATATATTCTAGTATATCACATTAGGATGTAGGTACTTGGTTTCTACTCTATTTTTCTTTAGAAACTCAAATCTAAGTACATAAGAAAGTTCACATTGTTGTATTTATCTTTCTCTCATACACAGTTACAAAGTAGACCAGATTTGTTGGCCACTAGATTCTTTATCCATTTGTAAGCTTTCATGCAAAGGCGTTAGCAACAGAATTGCCATCACCAACCAGTGATTTATAATTCTAAATCTTTAGAAGATTTTTCCATTTATCTGCAAATTTCTTATAAGGTTGTGTTTTCTACTTTTTTTTTTTTTGGCCTTTAAGTGCAGAAAACCCAGCAACCCTTCATTTATTTTAACACAACCACACATAAAATACGCCTATTTAAAATACAGGACACAAACTGTTCAGACATTAGCACATGGCACGATTGTCCTCTCTGGACAGTTGCTAAAAGTCTAGTGTTAGAACTGAGGTTAGATTTTAAATGTATTGGATGGTATTACATGCATGTACATAGAATGCACAATTCCTTTTCTGACAATCACCCCTTCCTGATCTCGTGTGACTTTCTAAATAAGTAAATCTCCAAGAAGTGAGGAGCTTAGTGGGAAATGCAGCATTACTTCACTAAGTACTGCACATGTTAAAGTTCACAATACTACATCCACAGCCATATTTGGCTTAGGTTCAAGTCCGACTGGGCCTGGATCTAAAACTTGGGAATACTATTGAGGCATCCTTGTAGGGCTGAGCAACCGGGAGAGACAAACTAGACACATATAAAGAAGAGGGAAGAGGTTGCTTTAGCTAGTGTTAGATGGGTTATTCTATCATAACAAATACCCATACGATCTCAGTGACTTAATATGTGCATCAGCATATGGGTTCTGCTCATTGTCGACACTCAGAAACTCAAGACAGGAAAAACAGAAAACAACAAATTGTGTACTGCCCCCTCAGTTTCCCCAGGAAGCAACTTTTAGACTCAATTTTATTAACTAAGGGAAATTATATATCTACACTTAAATTCAAAGGGGACAGAATAATACTAGTCTACATGTGCCTAGATGGAGAAGAGAATCAGAATACTTGGAACCCTCCCTAATAACCTCCATAAATCCATTAACCCAACCAGCTCTAAGGATCAAGGGATGTAGACTAATGGGGGAATTTTTTTAAAAGACTAACAATAACAAGTGCATTCATTTTCAGAGCATGGTGTAATGGAGGAGTTCTCAGAGCATGGTCTGTGGGCCCCTGGTAGTCTCCAAAACATTTTTTATAAGAATACTAGTATGTTCTTTGACTTTTTCACTTCCATTCTTTCATGAATTTACAATGGAAATTTCTGAAAGTTACATGACTTGTCACATGGCAATAAATTAACTCTAGCTTCTCTCTGTTGAACCAAAAATTAAAGACATTTACATAAATATGCAAAATGCCATGCTTCTCACTAAATCTTTTGTCTTCAAAATATAGTTATTTTTCATGAAAACACATTGTTTATTTTAACATATAATAGCTTTAATATAATTATTTTAAATGAATTAATAAACAACTGACTTAAGGGTCAGAGCTCCCCTTGGGCTTGGCTGGACCTTTGTTGTTGCTGTATTGCAGTTAAATTTCTTCCTCTGCCCAATCTTCTCTCCTTCCATCCTCCATAGGTGTTTTCAAGGACACTTCTCAAAATTCCTGCATGCAGATCTCTGTCTCAGAGTCTGTCTCCTAGTTACTCCATTTAAGATAGTTGTTGCTAGCAGTGGAAGAAACTGACTCTAAAATTGGATTGTAGGGCTCTATAGCCCACTGGCCAATGGGCAGTGAGGGTCCTAACACTGATGGGAAGTGAACACTGATACCACCTGTTAAGCAGTAATAGTGCATTTGTTAATACTTCAGAGTATACCAACGGTGTACTGATGGGCGATGTGTGCCAGACATTTGGGAAGGGTACAGTAAATAATAATATGAGAATTAGAGAATTATGTGGCTTTTTCTGGAAACAATTAATGATTTGGAAGAAGATAATAAAAGACTAAGAGTGATTAATCACCAACTAACCGCAAAGGATGAAAACAAGAGGAACTTGGGGGTATACAAAGAGAGTCCATACTTTTAATACTCACAGAGAAAAGACAGAACAAGTTAATGATCAACCCATTGTGCAATCATAAGATCAGAAGAGCCTGGGAAGATGTTAAATTTTAAGGTCAGGAAGCTCCTACCCCAACGTCAGGACCCTGTGGGGAAGAAGTGCGATCCCAAGATATTACGAACTTAAAAACCTTGAATCCTCAGATTCTCCTGAACTTTCTTCAGTAACCCAATTGCAGCTGTTATGCTAAATGTAGTATCTTTACTAAGGCAAATTAACATTATCTCAGGAATATGCCATGTGGCCACTGGTCTGACAGAAATATTCTTTTACATACCCATAGAAAAGGAGGATTAGAAGCATTTTACACAAATTTGGAATGGATTACATGAACACTTATGGTATTGTTAAATCAATTCTCCTGCCCTCTGTCACAACATAGTCCCCAGGAACCTAGGCCATCTGAAAATTTCACAAAATACCATGTTGGTCCATATAACAGATAACAATAGGAATGACTGAGCAAGAAGTTGCACACTCCATAAAAGAACAGGTTAACAAATTAGAGTTCATCGAAATTATCACCGTCTACTCTTTAAATGTTGATGATAAGAAAATGAAAAGACCAGCCACTGTGAGAAAATATTCACAAATCATATATCTGATAAAGGATTTGTATCTACGATAAAGAATTCCCAAAATTAGTATTAAGAAAAACACTCATTTTAAAAAATGGACAAGAATTTGAACATTTAATCAAAGAAGATATAGGGTATGGAACTAAAGAGATGAAAAAAATCAATATCATTAGTACCACAATGAAATATCACTACTCATTAATTACCATCCAGTCTATGGCTAAAGAAAGAGAATCACAGAGCACTAACTTGTTTATACTGTCTCAGCCAAGAGCAGAAAGAGTTACGACTCAAACCTAGACCTGTCTGACTTCAAAAAGGTGACTCCTCCCCCCATACCATATAACACACTAGAGAGGGCAGACTTGCTCAACAATCCCTTCATGCTTTACAGGGAGTTGTTTTGAAATTAGCAACAGTGGCTTTGCATACATCCATACACACAAAATCAATAAACTTCACTCTCATCAACTTTTTAACATGTTACTGACTCTTTAAAAATTTTTTCCTAGTGGGTCTTTAAGTGCTTTTCAGCATTTATTGGAGCATGTGCTACATTTAAAATTATATGAGGCAGTATCTCATAGTGGTTAAGAGTTTAAGGAGTCAGTTTTCCAACTAAGTTGGAAACAATTGATGTAAGAAGAATCAAAGGACCTGAGATTTCTCTTGTCTATTCCAGAAGACCCCAACCCAATCACATATCCACTTCATTTAATAAATCATATCATCATATTGGAACATTCAGGAAACAGATTAAGTTATGCCCCATCAGTTTCTCAAAACCAGTAAATTGGTTTATATTTCAGTTTCAATCTAACGCTTTATACTTTATATTTTAATTCCACTTTTTACCCTTTTCAGTACCAATCCTGCAGACTCCCCAATGAGTAAAACCTACAATTACTTTTATATAAACAAAAAAGTGGCTTGAAAAACCTCTTTCTGGATTAAATGACCTTAGAGAAATCCAGTACTTGGACTTATAGCTATAGGAGTACAAATATAGACAGCTGCTACCTGGGAGACATTTGAGAATATTTCTCAATCTCTGTCAATCTTTGTTTACTTACTTCTTAAATGAGAATATTAATATCTATATCTCAGGATATTGTGAATTAAATTAATTCAAGATACTGGTTTGCAAAACTCATTTTTTAAACAGTGGAAACATTTACATTTTATATGTATCAGAGAAAAGCACTTCTATTTTAAAAGACTACTTTTTAAGGTTTTCAAATCCTTTAAAAGAAGATAGAAAAGGAAGATCATTCTGGGTCAGTTAGGCATTTGAAAAGATTTAGGATATGCAAATGTAGACTTTTTGCCGAAATTAGGAACTGGAGCTGGACTGAGGTGAACTGTTCTGCAAAGTGATCACAGCACCATTAGGTGGGGGAAGGAGCAGTAAGAGAGAAATGGAGAATAAAAACAAAGCTAAAGACCTGGGCTTATTCCAGAAAAGTTGAGACTGTAATTATGAATGACAGCCCCGGTGGTGATGTAGCCAAAAAGACTTCAAAGAACAGAGGTGTGTAATATGTGAGATAGATAGATAGATAGATAGATAGATAGATAGAGCCATTTGTTATGAAGATTGGTAAGTATAAGCTTTTCCTGGTGTTCTTTTGGTTTTTATTTATTTATTTATTTATTTATTTATTTATTTATTTATTCACCATGATAAATGTAATCTTCAATCCCTATCACATATTTCACCAATCCCCCCACCTCCCCTCTGGGAACCATCAGTTTGTTCTCTATAATTAAGAGTCTGTTTCTTGGTTTCTCTCTCTTTTTCTTCCTTTGCTCTTAGTTTTATTTCTTAAATTCCACATATGAGTAAGATCATATGGTGTTTGTTTTTCTCTGACTTATTTATTTCACTTGGGGTTATAATTTCTAGCTCTATCCATATTGTTACAAATGGAAAGATTTCATTTGTTTATGGCTGAACAATATTCTATTGTATATAAATACCACTTCTTCTTTATCCATTCATCTATCCATGAACACTTAGATTGCCTCCATAGTCTGGCAATTGTAAATAATGATGCAATAAACATAGGGGTGCATGTGCCCCTTTGAATCAGTGTTTTTGTATTTTTGGGCTAAATACCCAGTAGTACATTTTCTAAACTGTAGGGTGGATCAAGTTTTAATTTTTTGAGGAACCTCTGTACTGTCTTCTATAGTGGCTCCACCAGTTTATATTCCCATCAACACTGCATGAGGGTTCCTTTTTCTCTACATCCTTGCCAACACTTGTGGTTTCTGGTGTATTTGAGTCTAACCATTCTGACAGGTGTGATATGATATCTTATTGTGCTTTTGAGTTCCACTACCCTGATGATGAGTGATGGTGAACATCTTTTCATGTGTCTGTTGGTTATCTAGATGTCTTCTTTGGAGAAATATCTATTCATGCCTTCTGCCTATTTTTAAATTGGATTATTTGTTTTATGGGTATTGATTTGTATCAGTTCTTTATATGTTTTAGGTACTGACCCTTTATTGGATATGTCATTTGCAAAAATCTTCTCCCATTCTTTAGGTTGCCTTTTAGTTTTGATTCTTTTCTTTGCTATACTGAAGCTTTTTATGTTTATCTAGTCCCAATAGTTTATTTGTGCTTTTATTTCCCTTGCCTCAGGAGATAAATCTAGAAAGATGTTATGGCTGATATCAGAGAAATGATTGCCTGTGCTCTCTTCCAGGAGTTTTATGATTTCAGGCCTCACATTTAAGTCCTTAATCCATTTTGAGTTTGTTTTGTGTATGGTGTAAGAAAGTGATTCAGTTTCATTCTTTTACATGTAGCTGACCAGTTTTCCCAACACTGTTTGTTGAAGAGACTGTTGTTTTTCCAATTTTATATTCATTCCTCATTTGTTGAAAATTGATCATAAAGTTGTGGGTTTATTTCTGAGTTTTCTATTCTGTACCATTGATCTATGTGTCTATTTTCATGCCAGTACCATAGTGTTTTGATTACTATAGCTTTGTAATATAACTTGAAGTCTGGAATTGTGCTTTTCTTTTCAAGATTGCTTTGACTATGCAGGGTCTTTTGTGGTTCTATACAGGTTTTAGGATTATTTGTTCTAGTTCTGTGAAAAATGCTGTAGTATCTTGATAAAGATTGCATTTAATGTATAGATTACTTTGGGTACTATAGACATTTTAACAATATTTGTTATTCCAATCCATGCACATGAAATGTCTTTCCCTTTGTGTCATCTTCAATTTCTTTCATCAGTGTTTTATAGTTTTCACCTCTTTGTTTTGTCTAAGTCTATTCCTTGGTATTTTCTTGTTTTTGGTACAATTGTAAATGGGATTATTTTCTTAATTTCTCCTCCTGCTGTTTCATTATGGTGTATAAAAAATGCAACAGATTTCTGTACATTAATTTTTTTATCCTGAAACTTCACTGAATTCACTTATCAGTTCTAGTAGTTTTTCAGTGAAGTCTTTTGGGCTTTCTATATACACTATCATGTCATCTATAAATAGTGAGAGTTTTACTTCTTCCTTACCAATTTGGATGCCTTTTATTTCTTTCTGTTGTCTAATTTCTGTGGCTTTCTAGTACCACGTTGAATAAAAATGGGGAGTAGATATCCTTGTTTTATTTCTTATATCCTTGTCCATTTCCTTAGGGAAAAATCTCTCAGTTTTTTACCATTGAGTATGATGTTGGCTGTGGTTTTTTTTTATATGTGGCCTTTGTTATGTTGAGGTATATTCCCTTTAGACCAGTGATCCTGTATTTTCAAGCACAATTAACATTTAGAGAATACAAGTGTGGGTGATTTGTAGACTCAGTTATGGGTATGGTAGAGAAGATGTCACCGTTTGGGTCAAATGTGAACTAAAGATAAAGGAAGAACAATAAGTCATAACAAAGAATAAAAAACAGGTAGAAAATTAGAGCTAATGAGTAAAATGAGAATGAAAGTTCTCTAGGTATTTCTTCATGTCTTGGGGAAGGAATGTGAAATGCTACAAAGGTCATGTTTACTACATCTAATATTTGTGATATTATATTAATGGATTATATATTTATAATATTCATAACTTTTTATTTATACTTTCCTACCTTGATTGTTCCTTTTCTAGTAAAGATTTTAAGACTGAAAAGAAAATCTAGGCCATTACAAATAAGACCTCTTACTTAATTCTGAGGGGGGTTGAGGAAGCACAATACACCTGATAAGGATATTAAAATAAAGGATATCTTGGTCCTCTTATCAGGATCTAGTGTTATCTTTCTTCAGGCCACTTTTCTGTTCCCCAGCTACATTTTGAATCCCAGTAAGAATGTGATCTCCAACGTCTGTTAGATATATTGATTCCTATTCTCCTTCATGACAAATAAAACCTTCTGTAGCTATCACAGTGTGGTCCCTTCATATATAACTCAGTTTTGCTGAAAGCAAGCAGTCTTTGTTTCTTTCTACTTGCAGTCCAATAGAGATTTTGTGTGTTAGTCTTTAAAACAATGCTTTTTATTTCCTTTAGTTTCTGTTGGGCTGCAGTTGTTTTACTTGGTCTCAGATGATTTATGTTTTTTCAATACAAGTGCTTAGAGACTAAGATAAATAGGGGTATTTTTATAGTAAAATTTGAAAAATAGTTCAAGGCTTGAAAAAGCAAAGCTTATTAGCAGCTCAAAATTAAAATGAATGCTTTCTCTGCCATGCTATTTTTTGCAAGGGACAAAATAAGACATGTGAAGAGAATGTTTCTGATAAATATTCTATTTTTTCTGTTCCCTTTCCACAGCACATCAATGTCTAAGATACATATTAAGTCATTTCCTATAACTGGATATTTTGGAAGAGAATAATCCTGAAAATTATGATCCTCAAACTGAGGTACACAAATCCTGGGACACCTAGGCTTTAATTCTTTAAGTGTTATAGATGAACGTGTCAACGTGCCAACATGACTAATACACATATATTTTCTTATGGCATTTCTTCTTCATGAAGAAAGGTAAGATTTCCAAGAATCCACTAATATGTTAACCCATCTTTATATGGTTATTGTCATTATGTTAAAAACAAATCTCCACATGTTGCATACTTCTGTACTTTGAACAATTTTATTTAATTTGATATCTTAATGCTCTAGCAGGGCATCTTCCTATCTATAGTGGATGGAGAAGGCATTCTCCCATGCCACATACTATTAAAAAGAGTAGCTAAAACCTATTTCTCCTAAAACTTGCTTTTTAATACATTCTAAGATAATAAGGTGTTACTGATATTTTCAATTTATCAATTTTGTAGGTATATCCTACAAATATCCTATAAAACTTAAGTAATTCTCCAAAAGTTCCTGATATTGTTGATGTTCATGAAGATCAATTACTATTTATGGACATTATCATGCATATTTACTTAAGTATATATCAATTATATCTGGCATAAAAATCACAGTTAAAAAATTTGGGGTAAAGTATTCTTATTTGGAACAAGCTAAAGAAAAAGACCATCTCTCTTGGCTGAACTATTAATAGCTGAAGTCTTTTGACAAAATGAGTACTGAATAGCACTGAGTAGTGGAGAAGTGTTCTAGAAAAGACTGAGGTCAAACATGAGTTGCTGATGCACCTTATAGCTCTCAGTAATAGATACGACTTCTAATGTTGGTTCGTAACCTGTATGAAAATGATTAAAATAAGCGTTCAGGCAATCAGCACCAGTTTTTATGAGGTTGCAGGGGCAATGAATAGAAGGGGAAAAGGACAGCATCATTGTTGGGCCCTGGTGAACATGGATATAAAAGAGGTGAATAGAAAAAAAAAAGAAAGAAAAAAAGCCAGTAAAAGTAACTGAATGGAAGCCAGAAGGAGAAAAGCAGAAGAAAATATTTTAAGGAAGTGAAAGATTGGGAGATTTTAGAGAAGATGATAGAGATGCCATAATCGAGAGGTTGTTTTCTATGGATTGATGAGGGCAAAAGCGAACACATAGTGGGCTAAGGTATAAATGGGGGGTGATGAAGTGGATACAAAGCTGATTAATCATTTTGAAATCCCATCTTATTTTGACAAAGAAGTCACCAATGGAGGGAATGCGATTTAAGAAAAAAATTTAAATATTGAATACTGAATTTAAAAAATATATTGAATAGACTTTGTTGAATGCATGTGTGTGGGACAAAAATCCAATAGGACAAATGCTGATAATGAAAGAAATAGCTGGATTGATGGAAACTTGGATAGGATATAAATCAAAGCCCATGTTCAGGGATTACTGTACACAGAAGAAGCATATCACTGCTACTGAAAAGGGAAGGGAATTGGGAAGTGAATAACTGAGTGGCTACTCATTTTGTAAAAATTGGGGGAACAATATAGAAACCTATTGGTTTTATTGTCTTAATGAGGTAGAAAACAGATTTGGCCTGTGGTTGAGACAGCAGCTTTGTAGGTAGAGAGTTTAAAATTCAAAGTTTGGAAGAATCACTTAAGACAGTGAGGGAGAAATCTCGCTAAGAGATTTTTCAGAGAATTCATGGGTAGTATTATGGTTGAATATATAACGAAAGAACAGGAATTTATATTGGCTTCAATATGTAATGCTGAGACATTTTCTTCAGGCATACTCAGAGGCTAACATGAAAGAGTGGTTAAATCATGTAGTTACATCAATTCAAAACAGTTACTATGGAATAATAATGAGACAAAAGTATTTAGGATAATAGGGAGAAAGGGATTGTATGTTTCATGGTAGGGTGACAGTATTATAATTTATCAACTAGGACATATTCAAGAGTAAAAGTCAAAACTAGGATATATTTAAAAGGAAAAGAAGACTACCAAACAGGATGCCAGGAAAACAGGAGTAAAGTGACCCTGTCTCCAATCAAACCAAGATAAATGCCCATCATGTTTAAAGTGGTTAAAACAAATTTTTAAAAAAAGACCATATAAGTTAAGGGTAAGTTTCTAGCAAATGGTATAAATATGGTTGAGGTTGGAGAATAGTTAGAGTAAAAGTTAAGAGAATGAAATTCCTGGAAGTATAGAGTACTACAGCTTAAAAAAAAAAGGCTATAAAAATGTAGATGTCAGAAGTTTAATGGCTACTGTGACTCTGGTTAATGAAACAATTTAGTGATGCAGGAGTACAGAAGGTGAGAAGTTCACTGGGGTTCAGAAAGTCATAGTGGTCTAAAGTCAAGGTATGGATGTTTATTTTCCCACACATTCTAAAATTGTCCAGGAAGATAGTGGAATTAATGGTGGAAAGAAAGTGTATAAGCCAGAGGCCAGAGTCCTCTAGGAATGTGAGGGAGTGAGCTTGTGGGAGGTCAATCGGTAACAAGAATGAGGTCTGGGTGACATGAGATTCAATAAAGATAGTTTTATAAGAGGGCACAAGAAGGTTGATAATAGCTATTAAGAAAATGAGTACATTTGTCATTACTTCATGTCATTAAATATTTGAATCACCTTGATCCATGTTCATCTCTAAACTTTGATTGTAACTTTACTTCCAATGCCTACAGGGAGAGAATTCACTGTGGTAAGATTGTTGAGTTCTACATGGCAGTTATAATACTAATTTTAAATTAATAACTTAGATTTCTTATTCATGTTTGATTTTAATTAACAAGATTTCATCCATAAAAGACAATCCATTCTTCCTCTGCCAGTAAAAACAAGATTTGTTGTCTATAAGAGTCAGACCTTAGACTAGGGACAATATACTTAGTTAATTGAAAAAAAAAACTTGAGGCTTTTTAAGGTTCTTTGTCATGAGATCCAATTTTCTATACACTAATTTTAAATATCAATAGAAGCTAAAAATTGAAGGGAAAATTTATTCACACCTTCTTTGCTAACATCACACATACTTCATTGTCTCTGATTTTCATACACAAATATTTAATTGTACATATATCTAAGTTTTGTATTTTATTCCTTTTATCATTGCTGAAAGGAGTAGTTACTAACATTTATAAAATGTCTTAGTATATCCCTAGTAAGTGTTTAACAAGATAAAATTGGACTTAAAGTACTATCTGCATCTTTCAATTATATATATCATATACACATATATTTTTACTACACTAAAATCATAGATTATAGTGCATAGTAGCCTTTTTTGAAAACTTAGAGAATTTTGCTGGCACCAAAACGTCATCACAGGATGCCTGGGTGGCTCAGTGGGTTAAAGCCTCTGCTTTCGGCTCAGGTCATGATCTCAGGGTCCTGGGGTCGAGGCCTGCATCGGGCTCTCTGCTCAGCAGGGAGCCTGCTTCCTCCTCTCTCTCTGTCTGCCTCTCTGCCTACTTGTGATCTGATCTCTCTCTCTGTGTCAAATAAATAAATAAAATCTTAAAAAAAAAAGTCATCACAGAACGATCTGCAAGTAGAGTGAGTTATTGCATATTCAATAGCATGTTGAACATAGTATATTCAATATATACAATAATGAATATATTGTGTATTCATTAGCAAAACCAAGATTTTAAATTGAGTTGATTTTATAAGATTGCTAGAAGTACAGCCTGTTACAGCAAACAAAAACTAATGAAAATATTATTACATTTAGTGAACATGTTGTTTAAAGGATTATTACAGCAATTGTTGCATTAATAATGTTTTAATTATATAAAATATGTTGATACTTAATATGGTAACTGAGTAAATTTCCCCCCATTCCTTCCCTTTTCTCCTGAGTTTGGCTTATTCATGAGAGTTTTGACTTTATTCTTTTTCTTATTTTCACTCTGAGGTCTCTCAGTAAGTTGAACATTAATTTAATTTTTTCAATTCTCCTTTTGGGAATACTATCAAGCTTCCAAATTTCATCACACTTGCATAGTCCCTCTAAACTCACTTCATAAACCTTGGCAATCTGTAAGCTTCTTCAAATGTAGTCAACCACATGATTAACAATTTATAAAGATGGTATTGTGTAATCTTAAAGATAAAAGTATGTTAGCTTTCAATTGGACATTCACCAAATTTTCCTAAATATTTCTTTCAATCACATAGTACAAGTGTGTTAAATATTTTATGCATATGAACAGAGAATGTTACAGGGAGCTTAACCTTCAAGTAATGGGGTGTGGAAAGTTTTATATGAAAAAGTTCAGAGCTTCCTTAATCAAGGAAAAATACAGAACCCAAAACATACTTTAAGAATCACAGGATCAATCCAGTCTGTTCTTTTATGTTAATGAGAAATTGCAGCTGTCTGTTTGCTGATCCTTTAAATTACTATGCTATTTTAAAAGAGAGTATAACCTTCCCAGTAAAAGCAAACACGCTCAATTTTTGATTGTACAGAAATGTGAGAGATGAGAAAGTAGATTTTTGTAAAAATGGTAGTTCCTAAAAGGAACCAGTCCAAAGGAAAAGAAAACTTTGACATACATTCTACAATGTAATTTAGATATGCCTCATATTTTACTCACTGTTTTTCCAGCTTCTTACCCTACAAGGCTTTCAGTCTTAATTTTCTCCTGTTTCCTTTAAACTTTTTTGTTTCCTTCAAACTCTGGACACCTCTCTGTTGGATTTAAAAGATATGCTATGAATGAATAAGCAAATGGCAAGGAAATGTGCATTTTATTATCCATTTTATAAATTGTGCTAATTAGTGGTTCTCAAAGTATAATACTTGGACCATCACCTGGGAAATGCAAGTTCTAGGTACCACTCCAAAGGTAGTGAATCTGAAATTCTGTGTCCAGGACCCAGAAGTTATGCTTTAACCAGCTTTCTATGATTCTGATGTTTGCTAAAGTTGAAAAATAACTGTGTGAAGGAATGTAACTAGTTATTTGTATTTTAGCATATGGATTTCTTTTCTATTAGAAATTATAAGAAATTGCTAACAGTTTGTTATAGTTGGAAATAGAAATGATGTAAGAAAGAATCATTCCCTTTCATTACCATGAGAATTTTCCAACAAAGTTCAATTTCTATTTTTCTTTCCTCCGGACTCATCTATATATCAGAATAATGACCCATTTTATTGTTTATATTTTTATAGCTCCCTAGGAAAGTAAAATACAAGTAAAGATAATTTTTAAAAGACATGTATTGAATCCAGCTCTTCTCAGAGTGTGTATTCATTTCAGCAATCCCATTTGCTACCTTTTGTAGCTTGCTTTGTGGCAGAAATTGGGTTGAGCCCTTGGGTAAAGAAAATGAATGATGAATAAGACATAATTCTTTTGCCATGACACTCCAAAATCTACTTGAGGAGAGAAATGTAGAAACTACGATAGTTGTTCAGAATTGGGAGGGCTAAGCTCTAGTCTTAGGCTCTTTTATCCATTAAAATCTACATTAAAAATTAAAATTATTTTATTCATCATTTTTCCCAAAAGGATTTGAGTTGAGCTCTGTTATACATGAATATTAATGACATAAAATGTCAGAACAACAGAAAGGAAGATAAACAAAAACGTCAACCATGTAGACTCATTTATTTTTCATTCTTTCAAGAAACATTCTTTAAGCACCTACTTTGTGCCAGGCATCACATCACACACTGAGGATTTGTAAGATGGAATATTTACCCTTAAGGTACTGTCTGCCTATCTAGTAGGAGTGACAGACAGCTAGTCAATTTAAAACAGTAAATTCTTAAAATTCCAAGAATGAACTTTTTTTTAAAATATTTTATTTATTCATTTGACACAGAGAGAGAGATTACTAGTAGGCAGAGAGGCAGGCAGAGAAAGAGGAGGAAGCAGGCTCCCTGCCGAGCAGAGAGCCCAATGTGGGCTTCGATCCCAGGACCCTGGGATCATGACCTGAGCCAAAGGCAGCAGCTTTAACCCACTGAGCCACCCAGGTGCCCATCAGGAATGAACTCTTGACAGGTTATAAGGAGGATGGGGTTTACGTGAAAAAAAGAGGAAACTGTCCATTTTTTCTGGGGATATATTTTAAGTTTACCTGATTAGTTTTATTCCCTTGCTTTCAAAATGATAAATATCAGTAAAGGATAAAGTAGAAGTTTTGCTCTCATAATCCATAAGCAACTCTGTAGAACAGTTTTGCATATTTCTTTTGCTCAATTTTCCTATCAAATTTCTTTTCATAGGTGAGCTTATGGTTCATTTAAATGTTGTGTGATGATTTTTTTAGCTAATGCATGAGAATTTTCTCATGGTTTTTTCACAATATCCTTTAAAATGGCTAAACAGGGCGCCTGGGTGGCTCAGTGGGTTAAAGCCTCTGGCTTTGGCTCAGGTCATGATCTCAGGGTCCTGGGATCGATACCCACATCTGCCTCTCCGCTCAGCAGGGAGGCTGCTTCCTCCTCTCTCTCTCTGCCTGCCTTTCTGCCTGCTTGTGATCTCTCTCTGTCATGTAAATAAATAAAATCTTTAAAAAATATATAAAAGTAAAATAAAATGAAATTAAAATAAAATAAAATAAAATGGCTAAACAATATTCTATCATAACTTCTTAATATCCTGAACTACCTCAAAGTTCAGGATATTTTAATTTCATCATAGCCTATACTACCTTTAGAAATTTTACATAGTTTATTTGTAGGTATTCACATATGTATATATATTTATTCTCTAGATGTGAACTTGTGAAACTGAAAAACATAAATATTTTTAGGATTCTTGATACACATGGCTGCATTGCCTTCAAAACTGCACTCTCAAGGAATCTTTTTTTTTTTCGTTTGAAATCATGTCAAGTAAGGAAAAAGTGATAATATCTATCTTTCAAGTATAAAATGAAACCAGTGCACTGGTTTTGTGAATAGAAAAATATTTTCTTGACTTTAGTACTAGACTAAATTCTGATATGGAAATTTATAGAAGAAAATACATTAAGAAGCATGGACAATATCCTTGACAGTCATTTATCATTGATTTAAGATTCAGTTCATGTACCCATTTCAGTATGATACTGTTCCTAGAAGCATAAGATCCGAAGTCAGAATGCCAGGATTTAAGTCCCAGCTTTGCAACAAATAAGTTCTATTATCTGTGCAGAGTCTCAGTTTTCTAAATTGTAAAGTGGGTCAAAAGGTGTCTGAGAGAATTAAATGAAATAATGCCTAGAAACACATAGCAATAATTGCGAGCATATGAAGACATCAATAAAGATTAACTATTATTAGTACCGATGGCCTTTGATAAGTACAGATGTTGGGTAATTTTATTTACTATTCTGTGCCTCAGTTTGTATAAAATTTTGTACTACCCCTGTAGCAGGCAGCTTCTGAAATGGCTCAAAATGGTCACACCTTCTTTATGTTCAGGTGTTTGTGTAATTCCATGCAGTTGAGCATAGACTAGACCTAATGACGTGCTCATAGCTAGTAGAAGATGGTGAGAGTGGAGGGCTGTTTCATCCAAGATTAGGTCACACAAGTCTGTGACCTATATCTTTCCCACCAGTTACCATATTGTGAGCTATCCTAGAGAGAGGTCCACACAGAGTGAAACTGAGAGAAACCTCTGAGGAATTGAGCTTCTTTGTCCAAAAGTCAGGGAGGAACTGTATCCTGCCAATCACCATATGAATGACCTGGGAAGCTCATTCCCGCCCCCCACCCCCAAGTTGTGAGATGCCTGCAGCCCTAGCTGACACCTTATCTGCAGCTTGGTGAAGGTCTCTGGTCTAAGTCGTGCTTTGATTACTGACCTACAGACATGGTAAGACACTAAATAGTTTTGTTTTAAACCAGTAAATTGTGAAGTATTTGTTACACAGCAATAGATAATTAATACAATCCTTTTCAGCTCTAGCGTTTTATGAAATTAATGATTGGGCACCTGGGTGGCTCAGTGGGTTAAAGCCTCTGCTTTTGGCTCCGGTCATGATCTCAGCGTCCTGGGATTGAGGCCCGCATCGGGCTCTCTGCTCGGTGGGGAGCCTGCTTCCTCCTCTCCCTGTCTCTCTGCCTGCCTCTCTGCCTACTTGTAATCTCTCTCTCTGTGTCAAATAAATAAATAAAATCTTTAAAAAAAATTGTTTGAAATTAATGATTAAAAACCATCCTTTTAACTTATCTTTTCTTAATTATAGGTATTTGTGTGTCTTGTAAGAAACTCTTCATTGAAAGAAAGGAATTTTCCTAAGAGTTTATCATACAAGTATTATATACATATATCAAAACCTTTGGGAGTCAGTTACTTTCCACGTTAGCCTTTGGGAGGCAAGGCATTTTTAAGTACAAGAAGTACTTCCATTTACTTGATTAAAAAAATTCTCTCTTTTATTCACTAGTTGATCTTTATTAAATAACATCCCAGTACCTATATTTAAGTTACTCTGGGATTAAATCTCTAGTTTATTCTTCTGAAAGAATGTTGTAAAATTCTGAAAGAAATTTAAAATAATTTACCATCATGTTAATTATAAAAAGAGAGGAAAAAGGAAATTCAAAATGAAGGAGGTGAAATTTAAGGTGTTACTGGAAGTTATTTATTATTTGAGTAAAAATTATAAACTTTCTTCCCAGTCAGTTTTTTCAAAATATATTCTACTTACTTAATATAGAAAATTATTAAATACATTTTATTATTAATTTTAACAATTTGCTGTCTCTAAGTCATAAATTTTCAAATTAATAGCTATAGAAATATAATCAATTAGTGGCTTAAAATATACACATAAATGCTCTTTAATGGATTTTTAAATTTTTAGTAAGTAAATAAATATAGCTTTCAAACAATAGAAAATGGCCTATTCTACAATTTTGTTCCAAGAAAAGATCCTTCCAAATTCACAATTTTGGATGTATTTCAATATTATACTAAGTGGAACATATTAATAAACCATTTGGCAAAGAGGAACAAAGAATTCTGTGCTTTAGTATGCCGAATACTGCTCCTTTTTGGCTATCCTAACTTAAAGGAAGAAGTTTCAATGGGAATTGTTTAATAATTTAGTGAGTGATAGAAGTATTTTGGAAAGAACGTGCAGAAACAGAGCATTTAATGGCCAGTAAGGAATATGGGAATGAGAACAGCTTGCAGAATGGATACCATAAATAAGAAATAAGAAAGATTTCTGGACTTTTTCTTAAAACTAAATAAATGGAAATTCACGTTGTGTCAGAATTAAGCTGATTTATTTTTCAATGGGAAAACTTAAGAGTCAAAAATGAATGAGCTCAGCTTTCTGCCATAGCTAATATTTCATAATAGATAAGAATAAGTTACTTCTTTCATCCTATTAGGTGACTACTCCTATTGTGGTTGATTTAAAGACACATAAACTGCTAAACAACACTTTAGGCAGAACTGTTTACTCCAATTGCTAAATCTACCAAGAATAAACATAGGAAGCTGTTAAAAACTTGGCTATGCAATAAGCCAAATTAGATCTTTTGAAGCCAAATAAACTTACTTTGTGCCCAAAATTATGCAAATGTGTTTGCTACATTGATCTAATTAATCAGATGCTGATATTTGCCAATTTGGGAATAGTCATCTTATATATATCCTATATATGAATATCAGCTTGTACTAGAAGAGAAAACAAGTCATCCCAAAGGATTTAGAACATGGGAAACATCCTCAGGTCAGAGATATCCCTATTCAGTTAGAATGAAATAATCTCAATGCCCAAATCTTTAGCAAGTATCTAAGGAAAGGTTTAAGTCCTGTAGCCTACTGTAGCAGATAAGCACTTAAACTGAATTATATGATAATTGGATCTTATGGGTTTCCCTGAAAGCCAAACTACCTTTTGTTACATTGTATATATAAAATGATGTATTTGGGTTCCAATTAACTGACTCTGAATAAATAAATAAATACGTTTTGGAGCAGAATCTGTTTGTTAGTTGGGACCTGCCTGAGAGTGCCAAATGTATCCTTTGCTTTGAGCTTTGTGAACACAACCATCGACAGACAATCACATTATGTTTCCCCTGAGACCTGGAGCGTACATGCATTCTCCTATCTTAATGTGGTTGATGAACTGGGATGCTGGAGAGAGTCTGGCTCAATAAAGTCTTAAAATATAAGGTAATCTGTAGGTTGAAAGCTACAATATCTTCAATATTCTAGAAAAGATAATTAATTCTGAATCATTAATATACCTGTAGGTTAAATACTAGTATTTCTTTCCTTGAATATGATCAAGTAAAAAAACCTGCAGTTCAATTTGTCTTTCTCATTTTGAACAAATTAAAAAGGACTTTTGGGTGAGTCAATGACAGCTATGTTCTCTAGAATAAAATGCATGCTTTCAGTGAGCCTGGATGTTAGGTGCCTGTGACCTGTTGGAGCTGGCAAATTGAATGAATCCTCCAAATAAAATTATATACAGAAAATAAATATATGAAACAAATATGTCAAAGTATATATTTCTGGGGATAACAGGTTTGATTTTTCTGATTAAATGGTCCTGTAAGGAGCTAAACCTCTGGTTAAGCCACTGCCTTCCTATTTATTTATTTATTTATTTAATTAATTTATTTTTATTGTGTTATGTTAATCACCATACAGTACCTCATTAGTTTTTGATGTAATGTTTCATGATTCAATGTTTGTGTATAACACCCCATGCTCCATGCAATCTGTGCCCACCTTGATACCCATCATCAGGCTAACCCACACCTTCCCCCCTACTCCCTTCTAAAACCCTCAGTTTGTTTCCCAGAGCCTGTAGTTTCTCATGGTTCATCTCTCAGTCCAATTTACCCCCCTTTGTTTTTGCCTTCTTTCTCCCAATGTCCTCCATGCTATTCCTTATGTTCCACAAATAAGTGAAACCTAATGATAATTGACTTCCTCTGCTTATTCCACTTAGCATAATCTCCTCCCATCCCATCCACATTTATGCAAAAGTTGGGTATTTGTTCTCTCTGATGGCTGAATAATATTCCATTGTGTATATGGATCACATTTTTTCTTTATCCACTCATTTCTTGAAGGGCATCTCTGCTATTTCCACAGTTTGATTATTGTGGACATTGCTGCTATGAACATTGGGGTGCCTATGGCCCTTCTTTTCACTACATCTGTATCTTTGGTGAAAATACCCAGAAGTTCAACTGCTGGATTATAGGGTAGCTCTATTTTTAATATTTTGAGGAATCTCCACACTGTTTTCCAAAGTGGCTTCACCAATTTGCATTCCCACCAACAATGTAAGAGGGTTTCCCTTTCTCCACAACTTTTCCAACACTCGTTCCTTGCCTTATTGATTTTTGCCATTCTAACTGGTGTAAGGTGGTATCTCAATGTGGTTTTGATTTGAATTTCCCTGACAGCTAATGATGATGAACATTTTTTCATGTGTCTGTTAGCCATTTGTATGTCTAATTTGAAGTAGTGTCTGCTCATGTCTTCTGCCAATTTTTTGACTTGACTATTTGTTTTTTTGAGTGTTGAGTTTGAGAAGTTCTTTATAGAACTTGGATACCAGTCCTTTGTCTGTAGTGTCATCCATATTCATCAATAATCTTCTCCCATTCTGTGGGTTGCCTCTTTGTTTTGTTGACTGTTTCCTTGGCTATGCAGAAGTTTTTTATCTTGATGAAGTCCCAAAAGTTCATTTTCACTTTTGTTTCCCTTGTCTTTGGAGACATGTCTTGAAAGAAGGTGATGTGGCCGACATCGAAAAGGTTACTAGCTGTGTTCTCCTCTAAGATTTTTATGAATTCCTGTCTCACATTGAGGTCTTTCATCCATTTAGGGTTTATCTTTGTGTATAATGTAAGAGAATGATCCAGTTTCATTCTTCTGTATATAGCTGTCCAGTTTTCCCAACATCATTTATTGAAGAGACCGCCTTTCTTCCATTGGAATTTTTTCCTGCTTTGTCAAAGATTAGTTGAACATAGAGTTGAGAATTCATATCTGGGCTCTCTATTATGTCCCATTGATTTATGTGTCTGTTTTTGTGTCAGTGCCATACTGACTTGGTGATCACAGCTTTCAATATAGCTTGACATCAGACAATGGGGTGCCTCCATTTCTTTTTCAACATTTCCTTGGTGATTTGGGGAACTTTTCTGGTTCAAACACAAATTTTACATACAAATTTTAAGATTGTTTGTTCCAGCAATTGTGAAAAATGCCGTTGCTATTTTGATCGGGATGGTGTTGAAAGTATAAATTGCTCTGGCCAGCATAGTCATTTTAACAATGTTTATTCTTCCAATCCATGAGCATGGAATATTTTTCTGTCTTTTTGTGTCTTCTTCAATTTCTTTAATGAGTGTTTTGTGGTTCCTAGAGTATAGATCCTTTATCTCTTTGGTTAGGTTTATTCAAAGGTATCTTATGGTTTGGTGCTATTATAAATGGAATTGATTCTCTCATTTCCTTTTCTACACTTACATTGTTAGTGTATACGAAGCAACTGATTTCTGTGCATTGATTTTGTATTCTACCACATTACTGAATTGCTGTATGAGTTCTAGTAATGGGGGTGGAGTCTTTTGAGTTTTCCACATAAAGTATGTTGGGGGAAGATGACATGTCATCTGCAAAGAGAGAGTTTGACTTCTTCTTTGTCAGTTTGAACATATTTTATTTCTTTTTGTTGTCTGATTGTTGTTGCTAAGACTTCTAGTACTATGTCGAAATATAGTGGCAAGAGTGGGCATCCTTGTCATGTTCCTGATCTTAAGGGGAATAAAGATATTTGCTGTGGGTTTTTCATAGATGGATTTTATGAAGTTGAGGAATGTTCCCTCTATCCCTATATTCTGAAGAGTTTTAATCAGGAAACGATACTGTATTTTGTCAAATGCTTTTCTGCATCAATTGAGAGGATCATGTGATTCTTGTCTCTTCTCTCATTTATGTGTTCTATCACATCGATTGATTTGTGAATGTTGAACCACCCTTGCATCCCAGGGATAAATCCCACCTGGTTGTGGTGGATAATTGTTTTAATGTACTGTTTGATCCTATTAGCGAGAATCTTGTTGAAAATTTTGGCATCCATATGCATCAGGGATATTGGTCTGAAATTCTCCTTTTTAATGGGGTTTTTGCCTGGTTTTGAGACCAAGGCAATGCTGGTCCATAGAAAGAGTATGGAAGTTTTTCTTCTGTTTCTATTTTTTGAAACAGCTTCAGGAGGATAGGTATTATTGCTTCTTTGAATGTTTGCTAGAATTCCCCAGGGAATCAATCAGGTCATGGACTCTTATTTTTTGGGAGGTTTTTGATCACTGCTTCAATCTCCTTACCAGTTATTGGTCTATTCAGATTGTCAATTTCTTCCTGTTTCCATCTTGGTAGTTTATAGGTTTTGAGGAATGCATCCATTTCTTCCAGGTTGCAAAATTTACTTTAATATAGCTGTTGATAATAATTTCTGATAATTGTATTTATTTCCTTGGTGTTAGTCATGATCTCTCCCCTTTCACTCATAATTTTATTAATTTGGGTCCTTTCTCTTTTCTTTTGGATAAGTCTGGCCAGTGTTTTTTTGGTCTTATTAATTCTTTCAGAGAACGAGCTCCTAGTTTCGTTAATGTGTTCTACTGTATTTCTGGTTTCTAATTCATTGATCTCTGCTCTAATCTTAATTATTTCCCTTCTCGTGTGTGGCTTAGGTTTAATTTGTTGTTGATTCTCCAGATCTTTTTTTTTTTTCAGTATTCCAAGATTGATTGTTTATGCCCCACACCCAGTGCTCCATGCAATACGTGCCCTCCTTAATACCTACAACCAGGCTCACGCATCTTCCCACCATAACCCTAGTTTGTTTCTCAGCTCTTTAAGGTATAAATATAGTTTGTGCATTGCGGATTTTTCTATTTTTTGAATGAAGCTTGGATGCCTATGTATTTCCTCCTTAGTACAGCCTTTGCCATATCCCATAGGTTTTGGTTCAATATGTCTTTGTTCTCATTGGTTTTCATGAATTGTTTAAGTTCTTCTTTGATTTCCTGGTTGACTCAAACATTCTTGAGCAGAATGGTCTTGAGCTTCCAAGTGTTTGAATTTCTTCAACTTTTTCTTGTGATTGAATTCCAGTTTCAAGTCACTGTGGTCTGAGAATATGCAGGGAATAATCTCAACCTCCTGGTATTGGTTGAGACCTGATTTGTGACCTAGTATATGGTCTATTCTGGAGAAGGTTCCATGTGCACTCGAGAAGAATGTGTATTCTGTTGTTTTAGGGTGGAATATTCTGTGTATATATATGTGTATATATATGTGTGTGTGTATATATATATGGTCCAGTGTGTCATTGAAAGTTCTTGTTTCTTTGTTGGTTTTCTGTTTAGATGATCCGTCTATTGCTGAGAGTGGAGTATTGAGGTCTCCTACTACTAATGTATTATTATCATCAATATGTCTCTTTATTTTGATTAACAGTTGGCTAATGTAGTTGGCTGCTCCTGTGTTGGGGGCATAGGTATTTATAATTGTTAGGTCTTGCAAGATAGACCCTTTAAGAATGATATAGTGTCCTTCTGTGTCTCTAACTATAGTCTTTAGCTTAAAATTTAATTTTTCTGATATGAGAATTGCTACTCCAACTTTCCTTTTTTTTTAAGATTTTATTTATTTATTTGACAGAGAGAGAGAGAGATTACAAGCTGGCAGAGAGGCAGGCAGAGAGAGAGGAAAAAGCAGGCACCCTGACAAGCAGAGAAACCAATATGGGCCTCAGTCCCAGGACCCTGAGACCATGACCTGAGTCAAAGGCAGAGGCATTAACTCCCTGAGGCACTCAGGGACCCTCCAACTTTCTTTTGAGGTCCGTTGGCATGAAAGATGGCTCTCCATCCTTCACTTTCAGTCTGGATGTATCTTTAGGTTAAAATGAGTTTCTTTTGGTCAGCATATGTATGGGTACTGTCTTTTTATCCAATCTGCAACCCTGTGCTGTTTTATGGGACCCCTTAGACCTTTCACATTGAGAGTGATTATTGAAAGATAAGATCATATTGCCTGTGAGGTCCTTGTTTCTATAGATTGTTTCTGTATATTTCTGTTCTATATCACACTTAAGGTCTTTCTCCTTTTATAGAACACCCCCCCTTAATATTTCTTGCAGGGCTGGCTTAGTGGTCACATATTCTTTCAGTTTCTGCCATTCCTGGAAGCTCCTTATCTCTTCATCTATTCTGAATGACAGCCTTGCTGGATAAAGAATTCTTGTCTGTATATTCTTCTTATTTAGTACCCTGAATATGTCTTGCCAGTCCTTTCTGGCTTTCCAGGTCTCTGTGGACAGGTCTGATATCATTCTGATGTTCCTTCCTCTGTACATAAGGAATGTCTTCCCCCTAACTGCCCTTGGAATGGTTTTCTTGGTTCTAAGATTTGTGAGTTTCACTATTACATGCTGGGACATTGGTCTGGTCTCCTTGATCTGGGGAGTGGTCCTCTATCCTTTTAGGACATGAATGCTGTTTCATTCCCCAGTTTAGGGACGTTCTTGGCTACAATTTGCTCAAATATATCTTCTAGTCCTTTCTCTCTCTCCACCCCCCACAGGGATGCCAATAATTCTGACATTGGAATGTTTCATGGTGTCATTTATTTCTTGTTTTCATGGATTTTAAGCTGTTTGTTCCAGGCCTCCTCTTGCTCCTTCTTTTCTATCAGTTTGTCTTCAAAATCACTAATTCATTCTTCTGCTTCATTTACCCTAGATGTTAGAGTGTCTAGATTAGATTGTATCACATTGATAGCATCTTAAGTTCTGCCAAATCCACTTTCATTTCTGCTCTTAGAGAATCTATGTTGCCATACAGTAGTTTTCCTCCAGCCTGACTATTGTCTTCATAACTGCGACCCTGAAGTATATTTCTGACATCTTGCTGGAACTCATATCCATTAGATCTGTGGGAGAGACCACTGCCTCTGGGTCTTTTCTTTGTTGGGAGTTCCTCCTCTGAGTCATTCTTTTGAGTTGTGATTGAGGGGATGTACAGCTGAAAATATCAACCACAACCCAGGCAAGGTGCACCCTCTCCACTAATGATCCTGTGCCCCCACAGAGATCCAGATGTGTGTAATCTTACATCTCAGGCTGATTTCATGGGTGTTCAGAGTGGCTTGGTAGATTTCTAGCTAAATTCAGGGGACCAGATGAAAAAGAGCCCCCCACTCTCCTGCCATCTTTTGCCATCCTCTGCTTCTACATGTTTTTAAATACTTACACTGAGCCCTTTACCAAAATAGATAGATAGATAAATAAATAAATAAATAAATAAATAAATAAATAAATAAATAAATAAAACGGGTGAATTTATTTTATTGTGGGCTCCTAAGAAGGAGATATTTATGCCATTTATCTTCTTGAGTACTATATATGGGAAAATTACATGGAGCATTAATAGACTATGGGGTAAAATCCTCTTTTAAGTAGGTCAATTCTGGCACAGTCATTTTCTCCTATTAGAAATGAACACACTTTTCTGGACTGCTGTCTGTATTCTTATACAAATATATCAACACCATAGTTTCCACTTTTTATTCATTTTCTCGTCCTAAAATCAACATTTATTGGGACTGCAATAGACAAAGGCATATCAAAGTGTTCCTTATCTTTCTAAACCAAATCTATTCCCAAAATGGAAGCTCAGACAAATCTCCCCTAAAACAAATGAGAATGCTGGCTACAAAGAGTCAAAGAAAATGATATTACTGTAAATTTTCTGCTATAATGAGATGAAGGAGATTGTACCTTGAGAAAGGCTAGTGTTATTTTCTGTGTCAGAACATTTCTTGAAGATGAAATTGGAATCTACTTTATAAACTTGTACTTTTTTCCTCCCAAAAGGGTCACAGTAAAAAGAAAATAAGAATTGAATTCTTAGGGCACCTTGGTGGCTCAGTCAGTTAAGTGTCTATCTTCAGCTCAGGTCATGATCCCAGGATCCTGGGATAGAGTCCCACATTGGGCTCCCTGCTCAGTGGGGAGCCTGCTTCTCCTACTGCCCCCTCCCTGCTCGTGGTCTCTCTCTCTCTGTCTTTCTCTCTCTCAAACAAATACAAAAAATCTTTAAAAAAGAAGTAGATTCTCCTTTGTTTGCAAATGCCAGTAATGACTAACCAAATACAGGTAACTCTCTTGTCTTTGTAATAGGGCCCAATATTCAATTTAAGGATAAAGCTCAGAAAGCTCTCTCTATGATGTCACTTTTCAAATATTGCCTAGATATTGTTAGTGACTAAAAAGTTGTGTCGGTTTTTCACTTACATTCTTTGATTTAATAAATTAGCTAATAAATTTTATGAATTTACATGTAAATACATGTATCTGTTTTAACATTACAAAAATAGAAGTTTTTATTTGAAATGATTTTCTATTATACTTCCTATTTTTTAAATGAATACACTTCCATGCAAAAAATAGATCATCTCTTCCCTAAACCATTATGTAGTAAAAAATCTACTCTTATACAAATATTGCTCTTTTTTATGACCCTTAAACACTATTCTTGACCTCTAATTCAGGTCCAGAGGTCCAGACATTGAGACATATATATATCACTGATAAGAACATCACCTTTCTGGGGAAAAACAGGATGCGGCCAGTTGTAATGTTAGGTGCATGTTCACTGGAAAGAAGCAATGCCTAAGAAAAGAGTCACTTCCCCAGCAAGAAAAGTAAGCAAACTGTTTTTAGCAGTTGATAAAATAGAAAAAAATTCACAAAGTCTTAAGGATTTGGCACAGTAACAGGAACCACATCTGCAATGTTACAAGGAGGGATGAACATATTGGAGGTCTTGGCTGGGGATGGGCAAAAGAAGAGAGGGCATGTGCCACATTGTAATAGATGCCACACTGCACACTGATGCAAGGCACCCTGCTCCAGACTGCCACAGAGGCTGAAGCAGCTTCCCATGCTCCTGACCAATGAATGGAACCCACTCAGGGCTGAAGGACTGTTACAGTGGAGCAGCCCTGAGTCATGCGCAAAAACAGTGGTGAAGATTATTCAGGGATCATGGGGGTTATACCAGGAGACTCACTGTAATTAGCAAGGGATTTCCACTACCACAATCCAGGATTAAGAAAACCCTTAGGGAAGGTGGGAGACAGAAATACAGAAACACTGTGAATCTTCCATCATATTTTTGTTCCAAAATGCGATGGGCAAAGGCAAAGAATAGTCACTGTACTCCTAATTTACATCCTTTCTACATGAAGAAAACCTGATGAGTAACACTTCTAAGTTATATTACTCCCCTTCAGTAATTCAACCAAATCCTTTATTCTTTTAATGCAGGTGGACTTTTTCATGTTCTACCTTAGGGAACATGTTAGCCCACTATGGGAAGAAGCATTACTTCGGGTATTCCCACAAAGTCAAACTCATCTGCTATGAAGATTCAGTGCATAACCTGCACCTCCTGCATGGCCTATAAAATATATTATTCATATTATTGCTTTTTTCAAGGCTCTTTCTCTCTTTAAAAACAAACAAACAAACAAAGTTAACTGTACTTTTCAGTGTCCCCACTACATTGGTTGCTATACCTCAATCCTCTTTAAGAGTTTGTAACTTTTCGGGGGCCTGGGTGGCTCAGTGGGTTGAGGCCTCTGCTTTCGGCTCAGGTCATGATCTCAGGGTCCTGGGATCGAGGCCCGCATCGGGTTCCCTGCTCAGCGGGGAGCCTGCTTCCCCCTCTCTCTCTCTGCCTGCCTCTCTGCCTCCTTGTGATCTCTCTCCTTCTGTGAAATAAATAAAATCTTAAAAAAAAAAAAGTTTGTAACTTTTCTACAAATGCCTGCTATGTCTTGTGTCACAGACATTCTCTTGCTTTCTTCATCTTTTCCATGATCAGTTGGGTACTAAGATTCAGTGACCCACTTTCTTCACTGAGCTTCATCTGACGTGTGTTTCTTTATAGCTCTAAGTTGGATAGTCCAGTAATAATTGCTAATTTTAAAATAAGAACAATTTCTCTGTGTGTACTTCCCAAAGTCTATTCACTCTAACTTTTCCTTGTAAAATTAGAACAACAAATTCTTTACAAACATAAAAAATGTCCTCTGCAAGTAGAGGACTAAGGAATTTTCTCAAAGGATCCCCTTTTTACAATAACATCCACTGCATGTTTACTGTGTCATAAAATGACTCCCAAACAGTTCCATGAAATAAATACTATTGCTCCCATTTGTACACATGAAGTAAGCAACTAAAGAACAAAAAAAAATTGAATATGTTGCTCAAACTCACATAGCTAATATGTGTCAGATCAGAGGTTCAAATCGAGCCAATCTAACTTCAGAGATTGTTCAAATTCAATGAGGCTACGTGGAGGAGACTGATTCCAAATTCAACTTAATGGGTGCAGTGAAAGTATTTATAAATTACCATATTTATGGCATTTGTAAATTTGTATGTTTAAATATTTTAGTATTAATAAAGTTAACTTGTAAGTAATTGGATTCTAAGTCTTTTGTGTTACATACTATATGTCTTTGTGTCAACAATATGAAGCCTTGAGGCGCCTGGGTGGCTCAGTGTGTTAAGCATCTGCCTTCAGCTCAGGTCATGACCTCAGGGCCCTGGGATCAAGCACCACATCGACTCTCTGCTCAGCAGGGAGCCTGCTTCCCCCTCTCCCTCTGCCTGCTGCTCTGCCTTCTTGTGATCTCTCTCTCTCTCTCTCTGTCAAATACATAAATAAATAAAATCTTTAAAAAAAACAATATGAAGCCTGTTCCTCTTTGCAAAGAAAATATTTTTGTTGGTGATATTGAGCTGTGTGATATTTTCAACCCCTTATATGTCAAGAGGATATTGGGGACAGAGACAGAATTTGAGAGAAAGTTCACTTTCGCCAGAAAAAAAAAATATTTGTTCAATAAATATATAGTACAACAACTCAGGCTTTATATATACTGCCACAAATAAGATATGTAGTTTTTGCAAGTTAAAAATGTTTTATAATTTCAAAATCATAGTTTGCCTAAAATTTGAATCCTATGACTTGGAGGGAAGGAAACCCCTACCCAAATGCAACCATCTCCTAAAAACAACAAAAATTTATCATCACTTCCTTTCTTTTATTCAAGTCTTCCAAAACACCTCAGCTGTCTTGGCTGGGAAGAATCTGCCTCCCTCAGTTCTCAATTATTGATGAGAAAAAAGTGCCACAAAGTGGATGTTCCTGTGCATCAGAATGACTTTAGGATTTACACACACACAAAATGTGCATGCACACACACACACACACACACACACACACAGGAACTTTGGGGGAATTGTCTTTATTTTGTGGAAAACATACCTAATTGTAATGTTGTTTACTTTGCCAAGTGCCATGTCTAATCATTCTCAAAGAAATCTTTCAGCTGCTGTTGGAAAGCAGGCTTGCTTACATAGTTGCTTTTTCATTGCTGCTAGCAACAAGCCTAATTTACCTCCTCAGTACGTAACTGCAGTGCCTATACTTGAAATTTCTTATGAAAAAAGCAGCCTGATCCCTTGTGTATTTGTGAGTGGGGTGTGTGTGTGTGTGTGTGTGTGTGTGTGTGAGTGCATGTGCATGTGTGTGTGCGTGTGTGTGTGTTTCCTTGACCTACTTTAACTCCTAGGGAAATCAACAACCACTTAAAACATCCAACCAATTTCTTCTCTCCAACTTCCCTTTCTAAGAAACAAAATTCAGCTGCAGCTGCTTTACGTCTGCAAAGTTATATTACACTTAAAGTTCACAGTTGAATGAGCAAATGCATTTCTATAAAGAGTTAATTTGTTTTCTGGAATTTTTGTACAATATAACATACTAAAATATTGTTCTTTTGCTGTATGCATGCATATCTATAAGGGGAAATATTTCATCAGTTTAGATGTTTATGTTCTCACATTGAGGAATTTTTTTTTTAAACTACACACAGGGACTGGAGCTACAATGACAATGTGCTGTGTCTAAGTAATAGTGGGTGTCTAGATTATAGAGTTTCTTCTAACAATTCTTAAATCCATAAACATTACCAAAAACATTTCCCCCAGATTTCCAGATTTCTCTAACTTAGCAAATCAAGACTTAGATAAATATATATATCTTAGAGGGTGATTCTGATCCTCAGGCAGGCATGAGGAAATAACAAATCTAAGGTACTGGATTTAAGTAGAAAGTGAATTGAAATCCAAATAAGGAACAACCCATTTCCCAGGCTTCTTTAAAATGCCTGAGCTTCAGTGAGTAGAGATCTATTAGATCAGAGATCATGTATTACCTCTTGTTTACCATTGTATATCTTGGGCCTGAGTGTCAAGTAAATATTTTTTGAAGAAATGAAGGAGAAAGAAAAGGAGAAAGGAAGAAAATAAGGAAGAAAGGGAAGGAGAATGGGAAATGGGAAGCAGAGGGAGGGAAAAATGTGTTAACTATTTTTGTCATTGTTCTTTCTAGATGATTTATTGTTAGACAATAGGGGGTGGCAACTACAGATCAAGTGTTAGAATCTCTACTACAGAAAACACACTGTGTTCCAGGAAAGAGACATTGAATCAGTTAGCTGTGTAACTCTTTTTATTGGGAAGTAACTCCAGTGAAAGAAAAAGGAGGAAGAAAGAATGACTATATCTGACAAAGTACCTCTCTGCCCAACAGGAAGCTCTAGAATAAACGGTGTCTGTTAGAGGAGTGCCATTTCAGTGCAGATGGCTAAGCTCTTGGACCACTACCTTGTTCATTCATGAGCTGACAAACATCTCAAGAAGTGTTACCTCAGTTTGAAAGCTGAGACTGACCATGAAAAAGCTAACTACTAGAGGTTGTTGGATAACCACACTCCTAGACGATAGCACATCCTTTCTTAAAGGAAAATCTGGAAATATATGTCTATATCTCCTGCATAAGGTAACAACTAGTTTCTTTCACTCCAGAAAGCAACCTAAGGAAAAAATCAACTTCTTCCTATTCAATTGCCAGCACCAAACAAGGAAAAAAAATTATTTCTGTGGAAAGGAGGACTCTAGCAGAGGTATGTAGCCATTCATCAGCCTCTGCACTATATTTTTCTGTCTTTACTGTTCTTATTAGGAGCTTTCACAACAAATGCATTTGTGAATATTTAGCACTGGAAATATAATATTGATCAAAATGTTAATGAAAAGAGATAAATATCTATTTCTCATAAAGAAGAAAGTAAGGCATTCAAATGGGTATCATGTGGCAAGCCAAAAATGATTTAATATCTTTGTTTTTTCTTTTGCCTCCTTTTCTGTGGGTTTCCATGGGAATCTTTGTAGAGCAACTGACTACAGCTGAATCTATATGTGCTCTAACTGAATCAGTTTCAATTAAAGAATTGCTGCATCTGCTCCTTGAGGCTCAGGAAAAATAACTTGAATTTATTGAATGATTAATATGTACCCAAGATTATGCAAAATATCTATGAAAATTAAAAATCCAAGGAAACTCTTGTCTGTGTTCCCTCATGGCAATAGGAAATGAAACCAGACTCATTCAGGTGAAAAACATGAATACCTTAGTTCATTTTTTCCATACCTCTATTCACACAATCNAGGAAAAATGTGTTAACTATTTTTGTCATTGTTCTTTCTAGATGATTTATTGTTAGACAATATGGGGTGGCAACTACAGATCAAGTGTTAGAATCTCTACTACAGAAAACACACTGTGTTCCAGGNCTCTACCACCAGCCCAACTGGAATGGCTTCTCCGATTTCAAGAAACTAATAGGTTTGGAGTAGGTGAAAATGGAAGATAAAAATAATATTGTAGATAGTCAAGCAGTAAATAATTTAGTATTTCAATCAGCCAATTAACATAAATTGAATATCTACAATTTATCAGTCACTAGGGTCCTTGGGATAGGATCCCAGGACATAGAAAATATCGGTAGAAACAGTGTCCATTTCTTCAATTAACTTACCTGTTATAATAATAATTATTACTATTTTAAAGAATTGGGCGCCTGGGTGGCTCAGTGGGTTAAAGCCTCTGCTTTCGGCTCAGGTCATGANAGTAGAAACAGTGTCCGTTTCTTCAATTAACTTA
Source organism: Ailurus styani (assembly GCA_002007465.1). Taxonomy (NCBI): domain Eukaryota; kingdom Metazoa; phylum Chordata; class Mammalia; order Carnivora; family Ailuridae; genus Ailurus; species Ailurus styani. The sequence goes on from LNAC01001722.1 coordinate 109,535, forward strand.
CCTGTTATAATAATAATTATTACTATTTTAAAGAATTATAAGGATAAAGAATTAAATGAAATAAGAAATATTATAAAGGGTTAATAAGGTGGAGCCGAGAAGCTGATAGATTTTATTTATGATGCCCAAGAAAAGCATTTTGAGGAGCCATAATTAGAACTGAGATCTGATAGGTGATAAAATAATAAAGTGAAAATATGGTGGGAGGGCACCTGGGTGGCTCAGTGGGTTAAAGTCTCTGCCTTCAGCTCCGGTCATGATCCCAGGGTCCTGGGATCGAGCCTCACATCGGGCTCCCTGCTCAGCGGGGAGCCNATTAAAGTCTCTGCCTTCAGCTCAGGTCATGATCCCAGGGTCCTGGGATCGAGCCTCACATCGGGCTCC
>LNAC01001723.1:0-36825 GCA_002007465.1 Ailurus styani
GACTATAATTTGCCTTAGCGGTCTTTATTCCTGTGCGCGACCAGAAAAACCTTACAATTTTTAAATTTGGAGCCCTTATCAAGATGACTCATTCTACATAATGAAGCACCTCTAAAACACAGTACTGAAAGTTTTTTTAAGTTTAATTAAATGCTAAAGCCTTCATTACATATTTATATTCTCTAATAATAAACCATTGCAGGTGGTTATTAGAATATATATCATAGTAATTTTTATATATGCCAAAACTGGTTATAATGCGAGCTTTGGAGCTACAACTGCTTGATTTTTTTCTGAATTTAGCCTGCCTATACTATCATATAACATATAACACCTCCACTCTTACCATTTTTCTCTGTTCTTACTACAGCAAAACCATCTATATAATGCAATATGATGATATTTGGTCCTCATTTGACATCACACAATTATACCCACATTAGGGTGTTAGAATTGCATGACATGACCCTGGTACCCACAGCCATTCAAATGATCTATAATATCCTCTTTTAAAATGATATTTTTTAAGATTTTCTTTATTTATCTGAGAGAGGAGGGGGGCAAAGGAAAAGGGAGAGGGAGTGAGAAGATCTCAAGCAGACTCCCTGCTGAGCATGGAGCTGGAGGTGGGGCTCGATCTCACAACCCCAAGATCGTGAACTGAGCCAGAATCAAAAACTTGGGACACTTAACCGACAGAGCCACCCAGGCGCCCCTAAAAATGATATTATCCAAGTGTTATCATAATCAAAACAAAAATATGTAAGTGTTTATAGATCTCTCATACCTGCACTCCTGTGTCTGCTCCCACCTATAATCGGATGACTTTCAATTTTGTGTCTCCAGCCTGACCCTCTCCCCAGGACTCCAGACTTGCATTTGCAAAAGCCAGCCCAACATCTCAAACTTTACATGTCACAGCTAAACTGATCTTCCCCTCCCTCTGGCCTCGCACCTACAACCCTATTCAATCCGAAGCCTACTCTACCTTCCTCATCTCTCTTAATGGCAAGCCCATCTTTCTATTTGGTTAGATCAGAAACTTTGGAGGCACCCTTGATTGTTTATTTTTTTCCCCACATATTCATCTAATATGTCCGCAAATGTTGTTGGGTCTACCTTTAAAACATAGTCAGAAATTTGTTTACTCTTCAGCACCTCCACTGCTACCACCTTAGCTCAAACGACCATCATCTGGCCTCGATCATGGCAATAGCTTAACTTTTGCTCTGAATAAACTCCCAAGAGTTTATTCTGAGCACATTACAGCCTATGTTCTTACCTGGCCCCGCCCTTGCTACTTTAGTGATCCAATCTCTTACACCTCTCCCACCGGTGGGCTGCCCTCCAGCCACACCGGCCTCCTTGCTGTGCCTTTGAGGGCTTCTACCTCAACCTTTGTACTAGTTGTTCCATCTGCCTGAACTGCTCTCCTGGATAATTTTGTGCTTTCCTTCCTCACTTCCTTTATATATTTATTCAGCGAAGACTACCATGATCCCTTCTTCATATTTAAGGTTATAACTGGAGTCAACCCCACTTCAACATTTCCAATCTCCAATTCCCAGCATTACTTTTTCCATAGCGCTTAGTGCTTTTAATATATTATGTGATTTATTATTTACCACTTTTTAAAAATTATCTGTCCTCCTCAACAGAATGTAAGGTCCACAAGGGCAGAAATTTTTGTCTGATTTATTCACCGATGTGTCCCTATTATGTATAACAGTACCTGGCACATTGCAGGTGTTCAGTAATATTTGTTCATGATTCTGGGTCATGAAATACAGATTTACATACTGGCTTATATTAAGAAGATTTTGAGATGATTTGCAATAAGATTAATGAGATAGAAATGTGAAAGGGTAAATTTAATGCCCATAGAAGAAAATTTAAGATTGGACTTCCTGGAGGAAATGAGAAAACCAATCATTAAAACAAGTATCTGTTGAATACCTAGTATGCTAGTGTACTTGTTACTATTGAAGTTGATTGGAACATAAATTGAACAATAAATCAGGACCCTGATGTATGTTTGTACATTTATTTTTTAGAATTACTAAATTGTTAAGTCTAGTAACAATAATCTTATGAGGTCCTTCTAATTACTAGCCTTTACAGAAGAGGAAATTGATACTCAGAGAGCTCAAGATACTTGTCCAAGACTACAGAGCTGGTCCATTAGGATTTGAACAGTGATGTGTTAGACTCCCATGCCCATCCTTTTAAGTGCTCTACTGCCCATTATAACTCACATTCCTGTGTGTTACAAAGGGGAAAATATGATGGTTCCTCATGGGAGAAAACTATTTACTTAATTCTTTTTTTTTTTTTTAAGTAGATTCCATGCCCAGCATGGAGCCCAGTGCAGGGCCTGAACCCACAACCCTGAGATCAAGACCCTGAGATAAAGACCAGAACTGAGACCAAGAGTCAGACCTTTAACAGACTGAGCCTCCCAGGCACCCCTATTTACTTAATTCTAATGTAATTCTTTTACATTCAATAATTTCTAAGCTCCCTCCCCCCCTTGTCCTGAGCCACTGGCTGATTCCCCATCCTTCTCTCAACCCCATTTCTTGACATGACTTTTACTCTTACCCAAGTTATCTGAATCTCTTGTGGCTCATTGATACCTTTTAAAAACGCAATGAAAACTCCTCCCAAATAACACATATGCCTTAATAACATGATCCCCATGTTCAATTTCAGGAGCCTTATGAATTTTCAAGAAGTCTATCCAGGTTAACAATCTTGTATTGGGTCTCTTCTAACAAATCCCAGATGCCAGCACTCAGAGCCAATTTTTTCCTAGCTTCCTAATGTTCCTAGCATTCTCTATTATACTGATTGTGATTAAGATTGAGTATTCGGACTAGTTGACGGCTAATGTATATTCTAGCCCTCCAATTCTCTTTATCTCATTTTCTCCTATTTCTTCTTCTATTCTCCTCCATACGTCTTTCCCCCTAAGAAGAGGGGACCTTGCCTAAAACAATCCTTCCCTTTCTTATGTTAATAACTTTCTGCCCCACCCTCCTCCATATTAAAACATTGTTTTGTACAATTCCTGGGAACTTTCATTTACTTGCTAGGTGGAAAGCTGGTGGATTCATGACTCACTTAAAAAAGCCAATTAGATCTTCAAACTTAATTGGTTGCATTTTCTTTACTTAATATCAGTAATTGTATATGCCATGATATCTTTCTGTCCCTTTTGCTAATTACTAAACTGAAATGAATCCCAAAAGGAGGTACTATATGAATGACAGGTTGGAAACGTGGGGAGGGAGAATAATTTTTCTTCTACTCTTCTAGGTTTTTGACAGGCCCATGCCCCTCCCCCATAACAAAAGACAGATTAACAGAAGAAAAACAAAGAGGAATTTGATGGCATGTACACTTCCTGTATTCATGGTGACGTCCTTTTGGAATGTTGGTAAGGTCTGTTGCTGGCAACCAAGGAAGAATTCTTGAGACGTCTTTTGTGCAAAAAGGCGATTTTATTAAAACACCGGTGACAGGACCTGGGGGCAGACAGAGCTGCTGTGCTGGGAATGTGAGGAGTGGCTGATTTTATACTGTGGGAGCTGGGGGAAATAAGGAAAAAGGGAGGTGTCCAAAGGGCTTTCACCTACTAAAGAAGATACTTTGGAGGCCTTGCTATTATCAAGCTAATGTTGTTTTTCCCTCTAGCAAAGCATTCACACTGAGATAGTTGGAAACTTCTTTGGAGGAATGTCACATTTGTCCCACCCAGGATTTGGGGTGGGGGAGGGCACTTGCAGGGTGTCATCTCCTGCTTTGCCCTCAACCTGCCTTCTGCTCCCTCAACAACGGGAGAGATCCAGGAAAACTGAGTAACTTCCAGAAATGGTCCAAGCCATCACCTTAAACACCATCTTCAGCTAAAGACAAAAGAAAGATGTGGGGGCATGAGGGATATGCTAGTTATGGGAGGTTTTCAGGCAAAGCACAGTAAACAAAGGGTATGGTGATTGTGCAGATTTAAGTTCCTACCTTCTCTATTGATAAGAGTTTCTAGAACTTTAGTCTTCTCCCTTTCTATAAAACGTCAGTGCAGAGTTAAAAAAAAAATAGAAGTCCTCAACTCAGAACCCATGCCTAGTCTGAGAAGGTACAAGCTCCCTCTATTAAAAGTTATATGTAGACACACTCATTGACACCACACACATGGTACACAAAGGTTCTAAATGATGTGGGAAACAAAGGCAGAAGAAAAATTATTGAATTTCCTTACTATCTACAGCCCATTGACAAGTCCTTGAAACAGGCAGAATGACATTCCTCATTGACAAGTCCTTGAAATAGGCAGAATGGCATTCCTCCAGGAAATCAGCTGCTTCCATGTTAATACTTTGCTGAGGGCGAAAGCAATCTTAGCCTGAGTGCCAAGATCCTGTAAGTCTATTTTAACATATAAAAACTCTTTTGGAAACTTCCTTTATCTCTACCCGCCCCCCCCCAAGGGTTGCCAATCACCCCCCAAGCATATGACCCACTCATATACATCTGAAGGGTCTCATGACTAAGGTTTTACTAGACAATAATAAATGACCTTTTCTTAACAATAGCTAGCCCCCTCAAGGTCCTGGAAACCTTGCTTCCAAATTCCTTAGGGACTTACCTTATCCCGAACCCCTCCCAGCTTGAAAGTATATAATGGGCCACTCCTCATGACCCAGTGCAGCTCTTTCTGCCCAGGGGCCCTATCCCTGTGCTTTAATAAAACCACCTTTTCACACTTAAGATGTCTCAAGAGTTCTTTCTTGGCCATCGGCTTCGAACCCTAATGTCTTTCCTACATCACTAAAATCCATCTTTGTGGTGCTCATGACTTATGGCATGTTGCCCAGTGTAGTCTGGTCCTTCATTCACAAGATGAGTAATAACAAAGAATATAGGTGTTAAAAAGAAAACCACATGGCCATAATGGAGCCACTTAAGGCCCCAAATCAGTAAACCAAGATTTAATAATTAACCTAACTGCAGTGTCAACCCCCTCAGGAATGGACCTTTAACCAGCCAAGCTGGAATTTCCTGGAGGCAGTCTCCTGAAAGACCCCTCCCCCCTTAGGAGGGCAATCTTGCCTAAACACTGCATTCCTTGCTAATAAATTCTTTTTTTTTTTTAATGTCTTCTCTTTGCCTTTAAAAACATCTCCTTTCCTGCAGCTCTGCGGAGCTCCCCTCAGCCTACTGGATAGAACGCTGCTCAATGCAAGAATCATTTAACAAAGTCAATTAGATCTTCCATTTTACTTGGTTGAGTTTTGCTTTTTAACACAGGTCAATTTTTTATTCTTGCCATCATCATCATTATTTGGGGTTCAATTTAAAAGGGTCCCAGGAATGTTTAGGCTGGTTTTTTTGTTTGTTTCTTTGTTCTTTGTGTAGAGGAATATACATTCAGTGTTTATTTTTTATTTTTATTTTTTAAAGATTTTATTTATTTATTTCACAGAGGGAGAGAGATCACAAGGAGGCAAAGAGGCAGGCAGACAGAGAGAGGGGGAAGCAGGCTCCCCGCTGAGCAGGGAGCCCGATGTGGGGCCTCGATCCCAGGACCCTGAGATCATGACCTGAGCCGAAAGCAGAGGCTTTAACCCACTGAGCCACCCAGGCGCCCTACATTCAGTGTTTAAAAGGAATGTGTTTAACCCTGTATATCTCTCAGGCTGTTCTGACCTAGTCACAAAAACTGGACAGAATTAATTGTCCTTAACACACACACACACACACACACACACACACACACGTGTGTGCATGCATGTAAATCCTCTTTTCTTGCTCTCTGATATTCTTCAGGGCATATTTCTTTTTTCCGAAAAATTAGACTCTGAATTTCAGAGCTGAGACAAACCTGAGAATCATGTGTTAAGCCCTTCATGTCCTGATGAGGCAACTGAGACCTGCGAATCTCAGGAGTTGCTCAAAGTCACACAGCAGGGAGAGAATCAGAGGCTGCCGGAGAGATGCCCCCACCCCACCTCCTGCTTGTGGTCAACCCACGGCTCTGGCTCACACTCTTGAACCCTTTCAAGTGGCCCCCACGTGTTATGCCCGGAGCTGGGGTCAGCCCTTGAGGTCAGCACAGCCTGCAGCTCTGATGACTGAGCCGCTGGCAGAGTTTGGGTGCAGGAAGCTGGTGGTAGGGCCCTGCTGTGTGTCTGCAGCACAGAAGTAGGTGGCTGAGTCTGCAGGCTGGGATGTCGTGATATAAAAGGAACTCTGCTGAGTGGTCTTATCGAACGTGGCCCTCAGTCTTCCTGACTGTTTTTCACCCTCATTTTCACGTATCAGTAGCAAGAAGACAAGGCCTCTTCCCAGCTCCTGTCGGTACCACTGGAAGACGAATGGGGAATAATTTGTGTAGTTACAGGTCAGCACGGCCTTCTCACCCTCCTGGATGCTCAGGGACTGCGGATTCTGTTCCATCTTTTGGCTGCTTACCCCTAGGCAGAAACACAATACCAGAAACAAGAGGTTTAGTCACTACACTGACACTCACAAGAGTCATATTTTTGAGCCGACTCGGTGGCTCAGTTGGTTGAGCAGCCAACTCTTGATTTCAGCTCCGGTCATGATATCAGGGTCCTGGAATCAGGCTCTGGGCTCACCTCAGTGCTCAGCGGGGATTCTCTCTCCCTCTCCCTCTGCCCCTCCCCTGGCTCACTCACACGTGCACGCATGCTCTCTCTCTAAAATAAATACAATATTTTTTTTTTAAGATTTTTTAAAATCTTTTTTTTAAAGGTTGTATTTATTTACTTGACAGAGAGAGAGACACAGCGAGAGAGGGAACACAAGCAGGGGGAGCGGGAGAGGGAAAAAGCTGGCTCTCCCCCAAACAGAGAGGCCTATGCAGGGCTCCATCCCAGGACCCTGGAATCATGACCTGAGCGGAAGACAGACGCTTAACGACTGAGCAACCCAGTTGCCCCTAAAATAAATAAATCTTTTTAAAAAGAGTGTCATATTTTCTTTCCACAACCCCAGATATAACCAAAGATGGATCTTGGCCCTTCCCCCTCCATCCTGTGGGCTGGGTCCCTGCATCTCTTTGTCCTCATCACCAGGAAGCTTCCAACTCACAGTCCATTGGAAACCACAAAATCACCAAAATAACTCCCAGGAACAGCTTCATTCTTCTCCCCAGCTGTGGCCTGGTATGTGGACTCACTATCCTCAAACAAAAACCCACTCCCTTTAGTTTGGTGTGTGTCACTGGGGTTCTTCTGTGGGAGGAAGTTTCTGCTTCCTACCCAATCAGTGATAAGCTTGTTCAGCCCTCTACCGACAGTCACTGACCTAATCCAGCTTTAGAGTGAACGCGGTTCAAATCTGAGGAAGCATCCAAATAGATAGGAAACAGCGCCATCTTGTGTTCAGAAGATTTTTACAATAACAAAATGTGCTCGAGACAGTGCTTCGCACTCTGCTTACCAATTACCTAGGGATTTTGCTAAAATACAGTCTTTTTCATTATGTCAGGGATCAAGACTATCCTGTTCCCTGCAACGTCCGTATAGCCAGACTAAGAATCAAATAGTCACGAGACAGATTAATAAGAGAAAAACAAATCTGATGTCGTAAGTACGGGAAATCCACGCAGACATGGAACTTCCAAAGACAGGCAAAATGAGGTATATATGTCATTCTGAACTAAGGAGAAGGGGCTAGGGGTCTGGGACTTCACAGGGAAGGAAGTAATTCACAGGAAGATGTAAAAGTATTTGCTAAGCAAATGTTTGCTGGACAACTCAGAGACAATGGAGCATAGAAGATTTCAATCAGACAGGCTTTAAGTTCCTCCCTGTCTACCAGGCTTAGTTCATAGTATAACGTAGTTATTTACGGTGATAGCTGTCTTCCTGGAGCAGGTCCCCTACCTAAATTCTTTTTAGGCGGTTGGGTGGGAGGGTTGTGGATAAAGAGCTTTTCCTAAATCTGCTGGATTTTGATCAACTTTTATTTTTTTTAAAGATTTTATTTATTTATTTATTTGACAGACAGAGATCACAAGTAGGCAGAGAGGCAGGCAGAGAGAGAGAGGGGGAAGCAGGCTCCCCGCAGAGCAGGGAGCCCGATACGGGCCTCGATCTCAGGACCCTGAGATCATGACCTGAGCCGAAGGCAGAGGCTTTAACCCACTGAGCCACCCAGGTGCCCTTGATCGCCTTTTAAATGAAAATAATCTTCATTCCAAAGTGGCCCATCTTGGGGCAGCCAGCCTGTGGCCCCAAGCCAGTTGGGTCTCCGGTGGGACTGGATAGTCTGTACTTCTAACAAGATTCCTGTCCATGTCGATGCCTCTGCTTGAAGTAGCAGGACTAGACAAATGCTTGTCTCAGTCCAGAAAAGGCGATTTGTAGTATTAAGGTTTGATACAGGACAAATAATCACATTTCCGAAGGTCTCGGTTCCATCGCCCTCACTATTCTGCTGTTTCTACAACAGCCGGAGGATGTCACCAGCTGTAGATAATGTAAAGCACGGGAGAGCACATGGCTGAATGCTAGGAAACGTGCTCAGATCCAGGGAACGAACCTCTACTCTTCACTCCTCCTGGCCTTCCCGCAGGCAGGAAAATTACTGCTTTGACTTCAAAAGGTCTTTCTTCTTGATCTAGTTGGGATAACGTAATAAATACTCACTTTAAATCCAGCAGAAACTCAGATCAGGAAAGTTTCCCAGTTAATGCAGAACCATGCTCCCTGAAAGGTCAATTATTTTTTAAAATACAACAGTCTTCTGATTGCATATATCAGAATTTCTTTCTTTCCTACTTTGTTAATGACAGGGTGGGTGTATTGTTGTCACTTCCTCAAATACACTTAGGCCATTCTGTGGCCTAAACGATAGAGGAATGGATAGGGACAGACAGACAGGCAAATGAATGCATGGAAGGAAGAAAGAAGAGAATGGGGTAGGTATGCTGAGAAATAAAGCTAGAAGGAGAGTTTGGGTCTAGAAAGCAGAGGATTTTGAATGCTTGAATTTGTTTATAGGTTATTTATTAGCAAATAAAAAAAACCTACAGAGGCTTTTGAGCAAGTAAGTGATGTTATAAAAATTCTATACATTTAACCTGGCTGCTTGTCCACAACAGTAATTTGGAGACAGAGGTTGATCGGCACTGTGGGATGTGTTCCAGCCTCAAGCTGTCCGGGCTCTGAAATCCACTTCTGGATTTAATTTCTGCCTGAGCTTGGGCAAGCCCCTTAATGTCTTCAAGCACCAATTTCTTTGTGTGTAAAACAGAAATATCATTAGGATGTTATGAGGAGACAATGGATGGACTAATGTACATAAAACTCTTTGTATATACGTTGCGCACAGTAAGAACTGCCCCTGCTTGCTTCCCTCTCTCGCTGTGCCTGTCTCTGTCAAATAAATAAATAAAATCTTTAAAAAAAAAAAAAAAAGAAGAAAAAGAAGAAAAAGAAGTGCACTCCCTGACATTGACACCAGGATGTCCTTTGTAAAAGAGAACTCTGAACAGTACCAGTAACGTCAACCTTAAAGCCCAGATATTTAACTAAGAAATCACTAACTCCCCTTTAGTGTTCATTCCAAATGTTCTTATGCTCATTAGGTCATTTTGAAACTGACATTCTTTAAGATCATTTAGAATGTTTATATATTTTTTTAAAAGAATCTTTATATATTCAAGTTGGAATACAGCAAAATCTCTGACTTGGAGGCTGGTGACAAAGGAAAGAGAGTGGGGCTTCCACCCCAGTCTTCGGTTTGGGGACAGGCTGCAGGTGTGTGGGGACCACTGTGCTCTTGTCGCACAGAAGTAGGTGGCTGAGTCCCCAAGTTGGGCAGCTGTGTCTTGCAGGGAAAGATGTTTGTTCTCCTTATTAAATAGGACAGTGAGTCTTTGTTCTTGTTTCTTGACCACATTTGAAAGAGTATATATAAGCAACTGGAGCCCTTTTCCAGGTTCTTGCTTGTACCAAAAGAAGTAGTCGGGGACAGTGCCTGTGTAAGTGCAGTTGATAACAAAGCTGTCTCCCTCCCAGACAGTCAGGAAAGAAGGGTGCTGCTGTACCTCTTCTCCTCTACTCACCCCTGTGCAAAAAGAAAAGTCAGACAAAATCATCAGGTCATCATTCTCCAGAGTTTGCATTTCTTTTTTGATGCAGCAGTTTCAGGAAGTCTGGAAAAAGCCAATCTCCCTTTCAGACTTCTAATACTAAGACACCCTTTTCCCAAAAGTTTTCCACTTACAGACCAACTGCAGCCACAAGAACAGGAACAAAAGTCCAATAAGTGTCTTCATTGTTCCTCCAACTGGGACCTGCAATCTCCAGCCAGGAAAGCTACTTCTATTACTACTTCTCTTTCTTTCCTCCAAAGCACAGTGCTTCCTTAAACTGTCTACACAGGCATCTGTTTCTGTCTTTAGCTTCCTCTCACAGTCAACCAAAAGGACCCTTTCACATAATCTGCATCGGCAGAGATGCTTCGCCATCTTGTGGTCAGGTCCCTAGATGCTAAACCAGCTGGTCCAACCCTCTTTTCTCCTGTATCTGTGGGAGATGAACACACAAAACAGCAATAGGTTAAATAAACTAAGTTCTGAGTGTGTCTCCAATCAGAAGTTATGTGGATAAGCAGAAAGCAAGCATAGTGAAAAGGAAGGCATTCAGAATTCCATCGCATCTTCTCAACATATTATTGAGTCATTTTAAATAAATTTGAAGAAATTACTTGTTTCCCACATTTTTTCAACAGGCTTAGTCTACTTGAAATCAGGAAAATGTCAATGGATAAATGCATAGAGAAGATGTGGTATATAGAGGCACCTGGGTGGCTCAGTCAGTTAATCCCTTGAGTCTTGATTTTGGCTCAGGTCATGATCCCAGGGTTGTGGGATCAAGCCCCCACTAGAGAGCTCTGTGCTCACCATGGAGTCTGCTTGTCCTTTTCCCTCTGCTCCTCCCCCACTGTCTCCCTCTTAAACTTACACAATGTTATATGTCAATTATATGTCAATTTTTAAAAAACCAGATGAAAGAGATAAATACATCATTTTTATTAATTTTTTGAGTGTAGTTGACACACAGTGTTACATTAGTTTCCAGTGTACAACACAGTGATTTGACTATTTTAAACATTACGCTCCGCTCACCACAAGTGTAGCTGCCATCTTTCACCCTACAATCCTATTACGGTACCGTTGACTATATTCCCTGTGCTGTGCCTTTTATTCCCATGACTTATTCATTCCATAACTGGAAGCCTGTATCTCCCGCTCCCCTTCCCACGTGTTGCTCCTCCTCCACCCTCTCCCCTCTGGCAACCACCAGTAAATACATCTTGAATACAGTCACAAATTTCAATATTCACCGCCATAATCTTTTTTTTTTAAAGATTTTATTTATTCATTTGACACACAGAGAGAGAGATTACAAGTAGGCAGAGAGGCAGGCAGAGAGAGAGGAGAGAGGAGGAAGCAGGCTCCCTGCTGAGCAGAGAGCCCGATGCGGGCCTCGATCCCAGGACCCTGGGATCATGACCTGAGCCGAAGGCAGCGGCTTTAACCCACTGAGCCACCCAGGCGCCCACACCGCCATAATCTTAATCCAGGCTATTATCTGCCCTCACCTGAACTGTTGCAATAGTCTTCTAACTGGTCTCCTTACTAGTTCTGCCCTCTACAACCCACTCACTACATAGCAGCAAGACAGTACAGAAACACCAACTAGACCATGTCCACATAGAGCTCTTATTCGGTTAATGGCTCTGACTTTATACTTAGAATAAGGTCATACTCCTTTCAAAGATCTGCAAGATCTGGCCCCAGACTACTTCTTCTATCTTATACTTCTTATACTATCTTATACTTCTGAAACTATCTTATACTTCTGATCCTCACTCCCATGAATTTGCTAGCTTTGCCTAATTCTTTCTTATTCTTCAAGTCTCAGATTCAAAACCACATTTTTTACAAAAACTTGTACACAAATGTTCATAGCAGCATTATTCATTACAGCCAGATGGCAGAAATAGGGCAAATGTCCATCAACTGATAAATGGATAAACACAACCTGGTATATCTCTATAACGGAACATCGTTCAGCCTTAAAAAGGAATGAAATAACGAGATGTGCCACAACATGGCTGAACCTGAAAAATAGCTTACCATGAAGTAAGCCAGACACAAAAGGACAAACATTGTGTGATTCATTCCACTGATAGGAGGTACCTAGAACAGGCAAATTACTTAATTTTATGACACAACTCTGAATATCTCAAACCTTAATTCTCTTCTTCTACCCACATACTTAAGTACTGACGGTCATAGAACATGTCCAAGCTAGTTTTGTGCGGTTTCACGTCCTAACGCTGGGTGAGTGGACAACAGTAGGCAGAAGGAGCAGTCCAGGAAGCAATTCCTAAGTTAGCAGAAACTTAACTATACATGGAAATCACCATAAATCACGTAAATACATCTCACTCAGTGTAAACTAAATGTGTCCTCAGCTCAATCTCACCTCAGCCAGATCCCCAAAAATGTCTGAAACCACTACAACACCACCTAAAACAAGGGAAAGCCTGATAGAGGGGTAGTTAGCATGGGGAAAGACTGGTTTTAACCAATTGCTCTTAAAATAGCTTACTTCTGAAATTTTCACATAAAGAAAACATGACTGTCTTATAGGACCCCTCCCAGAACTTGGCCTCCATCAGGTTCCATGGGCTCTTAGAAGCTCTTCCTGCCTTTGTGCCATAGTCGTGGCCTGCACGTCCCCCGTGAGCTGTTCTCCGAGCATGGACTGTGACCCTTCTGAAATATAAATTAGATTAGAACACCTATTTAAATCCCTCAAATGATTCCCATTTCCTATAGAATAATATATGAACCTAACCATAATGGTATAAGGCCACATGCGATAGGGACCCTAACTACATCTGCGACATATTACCTACCACTCTCCCCCTCACTATCTTTTGGGGACATCAGCCTTCTTTCACAAATATACCAAATTTGCTTCTGCCTGATGGCCATTGTTGCATTTGAAAACTCTTGCATCTCCCAGGTTTTAGCACTCTGCTTTTTGTCATTTTGTCATTGAAGACAGTTCAAATGTCATCACTCCGGAGAGCTTAAATGTCATCACTGCAATTCTCTTTCACATTATTTTGTTTCATTTTCTTAGTGTCACTTAAATTTTGAAGTAATTTCTTCAATTGTTTCCTTGTCCTATCTCCCCACAGTAGAATAAAAATTCCACATGTACTAGAAACTTGTCTGTACTGTGGAATTAGATATCTTCAACCTCCATACTGGTGCCTATCATATAACACTACAGAATAAATATTTGTTGAGTGAATGCATCATGTTTGGATGATCTCCAAATGAAATAATTTTGACTACTTCTCTCTTAGAAGAAAGCAGATCCCCAGTGACCTGGTAGGGCCTGGTAGGCCCAGGGTTGACTCATGGGATGACCCTGGTCTCATTTGTCTTCTGGCCTCTGCTGCCTGGGTCACTGAGAGCTTCTGGGGTGGCAGGGGGTGCTTCTGCAGGACTGAGGACAATAGGTGAGTCCTCACTTCATAGGGGACCTCAAACCAGCTTTTCCTTATATGTCACTAGTGGGAAATTGTCAAAATATGTTTCTTTATTCCTTGACTTTTATGAAAACATTCTGCATATTTATCACTGTGAATAATGTGATTTGTACGTTTCTAAGAAGTTAGTCAGAGTGTAGGGATTAAGAACATGGGATCTGAAGTCAGATCGCTTCTCTTCCAAGAGTGGGCCTACGGATTAGGAACTTGGCTATTTCAAATCATTTACCTTTTTACTTCTCAAACTTTTTACCCTTGTTGTAAAGAAAAAAAATGGGCGTGGGGACAACACAAGACCTGCATTATAAGGTGTCAAGGAGATGACATGAAACTAAAAATGTTTGTATGATGCTCACTGCACATGGTGTTTTCTAAACATTAGCTACTTTGCTATTATATTTGTTATTCAGGACCTCCAGGCACTAAAAGTTACAGGCATAAGCAGAGCCAAATAAGACTAGGCTCTTTTTAACCCTTCTTCAAAGCTGAGCTATGTGTTCATATTAACAAGTGAGTTGTACCAGCCGCACACAACATGGGTGGGGTTCACACCATAGGAACATATTTAGTGTCCGCTCATCGAAGCTCTAGCTTTTGACCCTGAGTTGGATGTTTCCACTGTCTCTTTAAACATGGATTTGAATCTCGTTGTTATTTTTAGAATCTCTAAGAGCTCCATGCCAGCAGTATAGCTTTATAATTATAGAGAGAATGAAAACACTGACAAAACAAGTAAGGAAACCCAAGGCTGTGCACAGCCGCTGTGCAAGGCCTCCTGGTGGAAGGGCCGGGGCTGCAGGCCCAGCTGCAGTTTGGGTGCAGGCTGCAGATCACCAGGGAGCACTGTGCCTCCACCGCACACAGGTAGGTGGCTGAGTCTTCCAGCTGGGAGGCCCCGATGTGGAGGGTGCTTGTCCGTTCCCTAGTATTCGCTGTGCAGTTTAACCTTCCACTCTGCTTCATCCCCGAAGCTATGTAAAACAGCCGAGTGAGGCCGCCACCCCCGAGATTCTGTCGGAACCACTGCACACTGTTCACTGAGCTAGAAAAATTGCACTTCAGAGTAGAGCTGTCTCCCTCCTGGAGGCTCAGGGCTGAAGGGCTCTGCTCCACATTCACTCCTCTCACCACTGTGTGGAAAGGAGAAAACAAACACAAATTATATCACTGGAGAGTCACCGACCCAGTTTTCAAACCTGCAAAAAGTCCCAAGAAACACCCCCGAGGATGTAGGGCTCTCTAGGAGCTCAGTGTCAGCTCCTGCAACACTGTGGACTGTGGACCACTCCCCAGCCCCCGCCTGGAACGTCCCCACTCACAGCAAACCTGGAGCCACAGGAGTCCCAGCAGAGCTCCCCGGTGTCTCCTCATGGTTCCTTGTGTAGTTGCTTAGTTATGAACACTCCTACTGTGCAGAGTATAGAGTCTTGGGTCCAGAGAAACTCTTTTTACACTCAATCCTTTCCCCCACAATCACTGAGCACCAATCACACTCACCCTTGAGCTTTGTCATTTTGCTTCTTAACAGGAAACTCCACCCATGATGGCCCAGCCCTGGCCAAGTTGTAAGGTTTCTCGGGGGTGTGGGCGTGTTGGGGGTGGAGGATTCAGGCTGGAGCGGCAGGGGAAGCACTAAAGGCAGATAACCCAACTTTCCCAGTTTTTCTGTTCTGTTTTTCAGAACTGTTTTAGGTATGGAAAGTCTGAACGGAGGGTAAGGAAAGTGAGATGACAACTCAGACAGAAATAGGGACCCCATCAGGTCAATACATCCTGGGATATCATAACTGCAGGGAGGCTGCTTTCTTTCTTTCTTTCTTAAGATTTTATTTATTTATTTTCAGAGAGAGAGGGGGAGAGAGCACAAGCTGGCAGAGTGGCAGGCAGAGGCAGAGAGAGAAGCAGGCTCCCCGCTGAGCAAGGAGCCCGATGCGGGACTCGATCCCAGGACTCTGGGATCATGACCTGACCCGAAGGCAGTTGCTTAACCGACTGAGCCACCCAGGCGTCCCGGGAAGCTGCTTTCTAAACAAGAATCAACACCTGTAGTTTAACAGAGAATGTGAGAATTTATTGACACAGAATATATAACAAAGGAAAACTGTTTCAGAGTACGTATCGTTTTATTAATCCCCTTTGTTAGATAAGCAAATACAAAGGAAAGAAATTAAAATTATTTTGTAAATCTAGAAAATATAGATTTGTTTTATATCTGAACACAGCATATGTCTTACAATAAGACTTCAGTGGGTCGTAAAGGAAAGAGAACATGTACAGGATGGGCACCTTGGTCTCGTTTCTAGCGCCCCTCTTCCCACCCAACCCTTTCCTTTCACAGCCTGAGGCCCCCACAGCTGATTCCACTCTGTGAACATGAGATGAGGGCCACATTTTGGAGTTCAAACAAAGTCTTTCTCCTTTTCCTCCCCGTCTTTCCTCCACCTCTCCCTTGTCTCCTCTCTCTACTTTCATTCCTCAGTTCCCTCATTTCTTTGTCTCTTTCCTCAGAGGAGATATGGGAGAAGAAATTTTATCAGTGGTATTGAGGTCATTTCTAAGTCAGTGGAGTAGAATTTCATTTTAAGAATTTTTAGTTACAAAAATCAGAATAAAGGAAAATATAAGTGTTTCTACTGGAGCCTCCAGCCCAGTTGGCTCTAACGGATTCCTCAACTGTACTCCAGTAATCATCTCTGTCCTATTAGCACAGTCCAGGCCCCCCTCAACCTGATCCATTGATGGATTAATGGAGATCAGAGCTCCATCTCTGAGATTATATTAGAATGGGAGACCTGAGTAAATGACAGAAACTTTCAGTAAATATTCTCCCTGTATGCTTAGTGATCTTATTTTATCACATCTTCCTCAGTCCCTTCCTGTAATGTTAACCTTCATTTTCCATTTTCAAATATTCACACAGAGAGATGGAATTATCTAGGATCTTAAGAAAAGTTGCTCAGTTAGGGGGAAGCCTAGAGTGCCCCCAAATGGATCAAAACTATCAGCATAGACTATCAGGGCACTCTCCTGTCTGTCTGGTCACAGGTCAGATGGCAATCCCCACACAAAACCAGTCCCTGCCACTGTCCCATCTGAAGTGACTCTTTGAGCAAGTTCCAGTCTCCAGTCTTTGGAGCCATTGTGTTTTTCTCATGAATTGTCCTTTCCTCACGAATTCTGATTCTTTAAAGATTACCACCATGTCTACACAAGAGTTAAGCAGTTTAGTCCCCTCAGTCCCTTTTGTCTTTATAGAACATGAGATCTTGCTGAAAATGCCCCAGGTTTGTCCCTTGAGTCACTGAAAGCCTCATAATTTCCAGAAGTTTGTGTTCATCTCCCTGCAGTCCCAGACACTGTGTCACTCACAGCACAGAAGTACTTAGCCATGCCACTCCCATGGGCTGAGGGTTTCCTCAGGTAGAAGGAGGTTTCATGCCTCAGAACCTTTGATGCCTTTAACCAGAGTGTTCCCTGATATGTACAGGAGGAGAAACTGGAGGCCTCGGTTGGGGTACTGCACGTACCTGTAAAGATACGGCTGAATGAAAGATGAGTAGTTGCACCTCAGCTCCAGAGCAGCTTCTTCAGAGACAGTGACATGGGCATCAGCCTGGGTCACCAACTAGGCTCCGTTTCCTCCTGAAACATCAATGTTGAAGTCAGTGAGTCCAAGACAGACTTACCTATTAAGAGGAGATGTCTCTATTCAGAGCAGTTGTAATACTGTACTTTTGGGGAACAAGGGGATGACATTGAATTTTACTCACTCAGGGAAAAAAGTATCATAAGCACTGAGACAGGAGCCAAGGTCATAGTTGAGCAATGAAGAAGCTGTAGGATCCTTTTTGAAGAACTTCCCTGAGCAGGAAGGAATATGGCTGAAGATAGCACCCTTGGAACAAGGAAGAATGTGTATGGTCAGTGCTCCAGAAACTTGCATAAACACATCCCGCAGAGTTTGGAAGAGTCTCTTCTTTGAGAAATCTGACTTCTGAATTCTTCATACATCACTGTCTGTGAAGAGAGAGCTCCATCTGGACTCCTCAGCCAGCTCTGGGAAGTAGGAGCTAAAGGAATGATGCCAAGCTTCAACTCTAGTTCTAGTTTGCACAACATCGCCCTCTGGAAGCCAAACAGAACTAGTTCTTTTGGTAAGCCTTGTGCAGTCCACTGTTACTTCAGGCATCATTAGAGAGGGATTCAGAAAGAACAGGCAGAATCCTAATCAAGGACTGGGAGCTTTAAGCCAACAAAGGTTAAAAAGTATAAAAGAAGAAAGTAGGTTCTTCTCAGTAGATAAGTAATTAAAAGAATATTAAAAATGAGAAAATGAAAGTATGTTGTTCTTTTCCACAAAAGAAAAAATTAGAAACTGCAGAGGGAAAAATGTACAAGAAAGAGGTGATAAAAATGTGAAATTATTTTAAATAACTTAGAGAATTTAGAAAAAGAAAACCCAATTGATGCTAGGAATTTGGGGGGCGCTATGGCATTGGCTTTTTTTTTTAAAGTAATCTCTACACCCAACATAGAGCTCAAACTTACAACCCAGAGATCAAGATTAGAATACCCTACCAACTGAACCAGGCGGGCTCCCCGACATTGGCTGTCTAGAGTAGGAAATGTTCCCTCTACATTGCCTTACATGGAGAGGAATGAACAAACACACTGACTAACATGAGGGACTGTAGGTAGAGGCTACAGATCTTATTTAAAAGACAGAAGTAAAGAGTAATATAACCATCAAACACAATATAAATAAGCTGCAGTGTCTGCTTTCATTGTGGGAAACAAATGGATAGTAACTAATTTTAATTAAGCAGTGAGTTTTCCTGTTTTTCATCATTTCATCTAAGACTGAGGTCAATATGGATAAATTTCTATAAAATCTAAGTTAAGAAGTTAGGCATATCCAAGAAGACTTGGTAAGAGTGATAAATTTGTCCTGAAACCCTAAGCCCTTCACCTGCCTCCAGCCTATAAGAGAAGTTGAGAGATATAGAAAGGAAGAGAGAATTCTTTGAAAAAGTATTCACAGACAGGGCTCTGGGGCATTTCCTCTGTCTTCCTCCTAAGAAAGGAAATATTGTCTCCTCCAAGCTAAGCGGAGGTAGCACAAGAACCCCTGAGAATGCTGGGGAGAAACTGTGTGTGTGCATATGTGAGTCTGGAAACGCATCTGAGTAAGGCAGTCTACGTGCCTGTAATGTGCTTAGTGCAGTGATGAGACTTACGCCAGAGCCCTGCTCTCATGAGTGCTTAATGAATACTTCTGCTCAGCTCACTATGATGGAAGTCGTAATACTAAATCAGAACAGGGTTGTGTACTTTGATAAACTACTGACTGCCAGAAACCCAGACAAAAACTCATCCTGGTCTCTGTAATTATACAAAAGTCTGAACATAATCATTTATTTACACGGACTATCTTCAGCCTGGAGGCAGAGAGTCACCCATCCATCCTGGAAGTCCAGTCACCAATCATTCCATGAGCCATCATTTATCTACTTGAACTTTGAAAGCCATGCCCTGGGGGTCATTTCACAAAAAAGTCATGTGATCTTTCTGCAGAGAAACAGCTATTCAATTTATTGATTTTTTTTTAAGTCAGAGATAACAAGACCAAGAGTTTTATCTCTCCCAAAACTTTCTTATATTTCTTCAGGTGTTCTCCAATTTATGAAGAGTCTGAACCCACAAGATTTTATATCACTCTCCAGTTTTACAGGGTTGGCAGATCAGGTTTCATAACCTCATTAGACATAAATGATAACATGAGATACTGATAGCATTTGTCTGGCAGGTATTAAGTGCAGGACCTTTAGTGTGATATTATTTTTATTTTAAAGATTTTATTTATTAACTTACCTACTTATTTGAGAGAGAGCACACATAAGGAGGGAGAGGCAGGGGGACAAGGGAAGGAAAGAACCTCAAGCAGACTCCACGCTGAGCTTGGAGCCTGACACAGGGCTCCAAATCACAAACCTGAGATCATGACCTGAGCCAAGATCAAGAATTGGACGCTTAACCGACTAAGCCACCCAGGCACTCCTAGTTTGTTAGTGTTTTAACCTCTTAATAACCCTGGAAGATAGCATTATGATCTCCATTTTACAGAGGAGGTATTGAAGCTCAGATACCGTTAAGAATTCGACCAAAGAATAACATCTGAGATTCAAATCCAGGAATACCTGCCTCCACAGCTTATTCATTTTCTACTCTGTTTTGTTACCCGAGGGCAAGTAGCAAAGATAAAATACAACTAGGATTCAAATTCACTGCTTCTAATACCACTGCCCTTTCTACCACCCCTCAGTGGCTATTATTTCAAAGTGTCTAACATGCAGATCCCTCTATCTCCAAGACGGGGCTCTTTTCCTCCTAACTACAACTAAGGCTGAGATCCCATGAACAAGAGTGAAACTCCAACTCGGATAGAAAACTTTTTGAAGATTTTTCTGGGCCGGCATTCCACCTGTAATTTCCCTTCTTGGATCAGTAATCCACAGAAGAGCCTAATATCTTCCTTAGATAATCACGCAGGGCCTCTCAGCTATGATATGGGTATCCACTTTCATAAGAAACTTTATAAAGATTCCCCTCTACCAATCCTCTCAAGTCTCAAGTCAGGAGTGTGGCTGGACTCTCTGCTGCTGGTTTGGGCAGAGGCTCCAGGGACTTAGGCGTCACTCTGAATTTGCTACACAGACATAGGTGTCTGAGTCTCCAAGCTTCAAATCTGTGATGTGCACGGAGGTGTGTTTCTTGTCTTTGTTCAAATGTTGTGAATCTCCTTTCCTCCTTTTCTCCATGTGAGATTATGGAAACCAGAAACTCCGGGTGTTTTCCCTAGATACTATCTGTACTACATGTAGTACGGGGCATTACGGTCTTCTTAAGTGAACCTGAGGGAAGGGCTGGCTATGTCCTGTGCATTCAGTGACCCAGGATGCTGCTTCACCTTCAGCAGGCTCCTCACACCTGTTGAGAAAGATGTCAGCCAACGAAGATGAGTTTATGGGCTCTAATGCTCTGTAACTTTTGTTTTTCCATAATACTACTTCTCCACCAAACCCTAAGATGAGCTAGATGGAAACACTCTCCCATTCTATGATCTATCTGTCTCAATAGGAAATTCCATCAAATATTGCTTTCCCTGTTGTTAAAATCAAAGACAATAATAATACCCTTAGAGTCATTATGAAGCCACAGGAGCACTAGCAAGATTCCCAAGAACTTTGTCATTATTCCTGTCTTCCTTTGTCCCCCAAAGGACCCAACTCTGGAAAGTGATCATGACTCACAATCTCTGTTTCTGCCTCATCTATTATAAAAATAGTCCATCATACCAATCGGAATTTTAAAACTCTCCTCATCCCCTCCTCTCCCATCATCTCCATTCTCCTTCCCATGCAACCCACACCAGGAGAGTGAGATGAAAGAAGAGAGAGAGGGACAACAAAGAGAGGGAGAGATCCAAACACAGAGGAGACTTGGAAACCTTCTCATAGATGCTTCAAAATGGCCAAGGAAGTGTGCACAATTTGTGTGACTATATATAATAATTTGACAGAGGCTAAATTTTTCAAAAGCCAAGAAACTTGTCATCCATGTTGTGTGCAGTGTTCATATAAGGGTATGTAGTGATGTGTGCATAGTGCACACTGTCAGCTGTCACCCGGAGCTGTCCCCAGCGACAAACCAAGAGCAGGGGAAGCGCCTCCTCAGAATGAGCCTCCCCTCAAGGTTCAACTGGACACTCAGGAAGAATGAAAGGTAAAATTTTGCAGGGGCACCTGGGTGGCTCAGGTGGTTAAGCATCTGCCTTTGGCTCAGGTCATGATCTCAGGGTCCTGGGATCGAACCCCGTGTTGGGCTTCCTGCTTCTCCTTCTCCCTCTGCCCCTCCCCCCTGCTCATTCTCTCTCTCTCTCTCTCTCTCTCTCTCTCTCTCTCTCAAATAAATAAACAAAATCTTAAAAAAGAAAAAAAAGTAAAAGCTCTGGCACAACAGCATAGCAACTTGGATTTCTTTTTAGATCTTTGCTAAGGTATAACTCCTTATAGATTTGGTCTGAATGAAGCAAATACATCAGAGGGTAGATTCCATGGGCTCCTTATCCCCCATCACTTTTCCACAGTCTCAGAAGGTAGTCATTGATTGTAGTCAGTCTGATATTCATAGAGCTGAGATTAACACCCGTGACCTGGTACTATACGCCTGGAAATCCTCCCCATTGGTCTTATGGAGCCAGATGAATAGAAAATGCTAATCTTATTCCACAAAAGAGCACATGAGCCCATCTGAAGTGGACCTTTCATCTCCTGGCACCCTAGTGTCCTTTAATAATCTAAGTCCACATTTAACATCTGTTTCTCAATCTTCACTTAACAAATGTAGTGAAAATAGGACATTTGAGGCAGAATTATCCACCTAACCTGGGAGGAATGAGGTGAGAAAGAAGAAAAGACACACAAATTCAGAGTCAGACAGACCAAAATCCAAATCCTAGCTCTGCCACCTTTTGCCTTTGGAGAACTCACTCTTCTGATCTCATGTGATTTTTCCTCTGAACCACAAGCAAAGTACCATGTCCATTAGAAAGTAATAGTAACACACATACACATACAAAACAACAAAATACATCATTTAGGAAAAGAGACAACTCCAAAAGACACACAATGTTAATTTCATCAGCCAACTGCAATAATCAAAACATACTAGATACTCACATAAATGTGTTGTGAGTCCTTTGCTCATATAATATGGAAATGGAAAATCACTAGAAAATATTTGTGAGGTGCCTCTTTTAGGTCTAGAATTGCCCAATGAGTGAACAATTTTTTCATTTTCCCAAGTAAAAGATCAGTAAGTGCTGATGACTTCTAGTAACATTTTGACAGAGTAGATATCACAAGTTATGGAATAAATTACCATCTTGGTGCAACCACCCTGGAAAACAGTATGGAGTTTCCTCAAAAAGTTGAAAATAGAGCTGCCCTATTACCCAGAAATTGCACTACTGAGTATTTACCCCATAGATACAAATGTAGTGATCCATAGGGGCAACTGCACCCCAATGTTTATAGCAGCAACATCCACAATAGCCAAACTATGGAAAGAGCCCAGATGTTCACTGACAGAAGAATGGATAAAGAAGATGGGGGGGGGAGCCTGGGTGGCTCAGTTGGTTAAGCATCTGCCTTCAGCTCAGGTCATGATCCCAGGGTCCTGGGATCGATCTCCAATTCAGGCTCCCTGCTCAGAAGGGAATCTACTTCTCCCTCTCCCTCTGCTCCCTCCCCCATGCTCTCTCTCTCATTCATGCTCTCTCTCAAATAAATAAATAAAAATTAAAAAATATATATGTGGTATATATAAACAATGAAATACTACCCAGCCATCAAAAAAATGAAATCTTGCCATTTGCAAGGACATGGATGGAACTGGAGGGTATTATGCTAAGAAAACTAAGTCAATCAGTGAAGGACAATTATATGATCTCACTCATATGCAGAATTTAAGAAAAAAAACAAAGCATTATAGGGAAAGAGAAGAAAAAATAAAACAAGATGAAGTCGAGAGAAACAAATGATAAGAGACTCTTAATCATAGGAAAACCGAGGGTTGCTGGAGGGGAGGGAGGTGGAGGGATGGGGTAACTGGGTGATGGACATTAAGGAGGACACATGATGTAATGAGCATTGGGTGTTATATAAGACTGACAAATCACTGATCTCTACCTCTGAAACCAATAATACATTATATGTTAATTTATTGAATTTAAATTTTTAAAATAGTAAAAAATAAATAAATAACCAGCTTGCCCTTGGTAGCAAGTAAAGGAGAAAGGAAGTATTTATGAGGGAGCTAAAGGTGCTAGAACACCTTGATAGAAATAAAGCATAAAATGTTTACACTTTAGAGGCAACTAATTACAACAGTGACCCCATGTGGTAACTATACTTGGACAGAAAAAATGTTTCCCAAAAGTCAATAGGTCTCAGACCCTGCAATCTACGAAACATTATACTTCTTCGTTAAACACAGTAGCAGGCAGTTTGGCTTAGAGCTTATTTTATGCAGTGGAAAAAACCCTGAATGAGGAGTAAGACAAACTGGATTGTAGGCGATTCTCTGATTTGCTAGTTGCACGTCACATTTTGTGCAAAACATTTATTCTCTTCATCTCTCTGAGAGAGATTACAAAGATCAATTAAATGAGAATAAGAAGGTTCTTTCTAAACCACAGTGTTCTACACAAATCCAAACTATGTTCAACATAGGAAATCACAAGACCAAAAGATATTACTGTTCAGGTCAACAAATGTATCTTAATATTTCTGTGTTGCTATCTGTTATCTCACTTGGGAGAATGTTACTGGGTATCAAGCAATTAGAGAAAGAAACACTAGAAGTTTTCCCATGTATCAGTCTTTGGAATGAAAGTAATCATTAATAGTTGTGGTTTTATGGGTTGACTTGTGTCTGTACCCACCCAAAAAAAAAAAGATATGTTGGAGTCTTAATCCCTAGCACCTCAGAATGTGACTTTTTTTAGAGATAGGTCTAGAGTAGTAATCAAGTTTTTTTTAAGATTTTATTTTTAAGTAATCTCTACACCCAACATGAGGCTCAAACTTACAACCCCAAGATCAAGAGTTGAGTGCTGAGCCAACCAATTTCCCCCAGAAGGAATCAAGTTAAATGAGGTATTTGTGTGGACTTCAATCCAGTATAACTGGTATCCTTATAAAAAGGGGAAATTTGGACACAAAAACAGACACAAATAAAAAGAAAACAATGTGAAGAGACACAGAGAGGAGACGGCTGCCTATAAGCCAAGGTGAGGGCCTGAACATATCCTTCCTTACAACTCTCAGGAGGAACTGTTCTTGACAACACCTTGATCTTGGACTTTAAGCCTCCAGAGATATGAGATAATACCTCTCTGTTGCTTAAGCCCCACAGTTTGTAGTACTCTGTTATGGCAGCCCTAGCAAACTAATACATGGTGCCAATACTTATGTTTGATATTATATATGTACTCCTGTAGAAAACATTTTTTGTTTTCAAAAGATCTGAGTAAACAGGAGTGTATCACATACATTAACATTGTTTGTTATATATATTACAATAGAAATTAAAACCATTGTTAAACCAAATTTTAGAAAGTTCCTAAGGTTAAGATAGAAAACTGTGTCCCATAGGAAGAGACACCAACCAGAGGAATATTTAAAAAATTTTTTAGATTTTTAAGTTTAAGTTTAATTTTTAATTTTTAAGTTTTTTTAAGTTATTAAAATAATGATTTCTATATATAGAATTTGGAGAATATGGAAAAGTATAAAAAATAACAATCATGTATAATGCCATGTCCCAGAAACATCACTGATAATATTTAGGTATACTTCTTTTCAATCTTTAGTCTATGCATAAATATATTTTCTAAAGATTTTATTTATTTATTTATTTATTTGAGAGAGAGAGAGAGAGCGCCCAAAGGCACAAGCAGGGGGAGCAGCACGCAGAGGGAGACTGAAAGATAGAATCTTAAGCAGACTCCCTACTGAGCTCAGATCCAATGCAGAGCTCAATCTCAAGACCCGGAGATCACAACCTGAGCATAAATCAAGAGTTGGATGCTCAACAAACTGAGCCACCCAGGCACCCCTCTAAGCTCTTTTTAATAAGGGCACCAATCTCCTTCATAAGGGCCCCACCCTCATGAATTAATCACCCCCCAAATGCCCCATCTGCTAATGCCATTACACTAACGATTAGGTCTCAACACACGAATTTGTGCCGGAGAGTCTGTAGTAGTGATGTAAGTATCTGATGGCTATGCCACTCTCAACAACACTTTTATTTGGGGTCTCAGATATATTTTTACAAATACAAGAAACCTCACAACAATCCTTTCAATTATCTTAATTATCTCAATTTTATGAATTAACAAATAAAGCACATAGAGTATAAATGGCTTATCTGATGTCACATATTTACCTAAAAGGGGGTAAAAAGTGAATATTATGAGAAGAAACTCTACTGAATTATTAGTTTTTCCTAAAGGTTACCTGGTTATAAGGAATATTTTCCAACAGGCATAGGAATAAAAGAACATTAGCTAACTTTTCTCCTGAAAGTAAAACAGACCAATGACCAGGGTCAAATGACAAAACTGAATGTCTAAAGAACCACAGTTGCTCCCTCTCAGACACCCCAAAAAATGGGGAAAATATAGATTCCCCTTCCGTCCATGACCTTCCTCCCATCACACTACATGACAAAAACAAACATCAGAGAGCCTCTTCCTGAAAAGGAAATATTCTTGAGAGTTGTGTGCCTTTGACCCAGAAATAGTTCTGTTTGGGTAGGGAAATGGTATCAACACTTTTCAAGTCTGGGCAATGACTAGATGGGAAGCTTTTGTTCACCATTGTATTCCTAATGACTAGAACAATGCCTGGAACACAGTGAGCCCGCAACAAATAATTGTTGAATGAATAGGTAAATGAAGGAGTTGTGATTGTGTGAACATCCTTCTTTCCCTTTCATGACTTGCAAAAAGCCTACTTCAAAGTCTCAAAGGCAGAAATAGATCATGGAGGCAGGTTGATCAGTGCAGTGTGCTGAGAATAACTTTCTGGGTATGAACTCCCTTTGGAGCAAAACAGTAGTGGGGGTTGAGGGCATGCCTGGAGGTATGGCAGTTCTATATTTAAACCTAAAATATAGACATGGTTTTATGAACATAATGTATGTCAGGCAATAATGATACACAACACAGCCACTCTGAAACATGAGTCAGCAGTGTCCCTGCTCGGAGTCCTGCACTCCAAAAGCCTCCACTCTGGCCAGCCTCCACCTGCTGCCACTCTACTCCCTGTGAGAAAACCACAGGGACAAGGGGCCATGGCCCTCTGGAGTCTAAGGACCTCTTCCAGACCATGCCCTGGGTACCTGGGATCCCAGAATTCACTGTGCACACGTCCCCAGATCCATTTTTAATATCTGCATGGACCTTTTCCAAGGACCATCTTCCCAGAAACAGATATCCCACCAGTGTACACAACCCTAGGCCCAAGGGGTGGCCAAGGAATTGCTGTTTGCAGCAAATGTAGACACATGGACTAAGGTGTCCACATCCTTGTGTATAAAGAAAGCCCTTCGAGATATGGGGTGGAGTTAGGGACAGAAAAAGAAGGGGAATTGGGGCACCTGGGTGACTCAGTCAGTTAAGCATCTGCCTTAGGCTCAGGTCATGATCCCGGGGTCCTGGCACCAAGCCCCGAGTCAGGCTCCCTGCTCCATGGAAAGTCTGCTTCTCCTTCTCCCTGTGCCCTTCCCTCATCTCATGTGTGCGCTCTCGCTCACGCTTTCTCTCTCTCTCAAATCAATAAAACCTAAGAAAAGAAAAGAAAAAGGAAAAGAAAAGGGAGTAGATCACACTGTGTAAGCCAGAGACTGGGTGACCCTCCTTGAAGCAACACACTCCAGCACAAAACTATAATAAAGAGTTCAAAACCAGATTCAAGTATATATGGGAATTTAGTGTACTATAAATGTAGTTTATCAAATCCATGGGGCAAGAGGGAATTTTTCAATGAGTGGTGTTCCTACTATTGACCATGCATTTGGGTGAAATAAATGTAAGCCCCTATGTAAAAACTAATTTCTTTGGGGACATACTCCTTTAAATCATGTGATTCAAAGCAGAGATGCTAACGTCTCATGGAGTCATCCCTCCAGCCACTCATTAACTGGCCAAGTGTGCAAGTCAAGCTGGGCTAATCCTAGCAGCCTATACCCACAGCCACCACTGGTTAGTTCAGGGAAGAACATCTGACTCACAGAGTCAACCAGAGCCCTTCCCAGGACATTCTAAATTGGGAGGGCGGGGCATCAAGTTCAGTCCCTCAAGGGCATATATAAGCAGATGTGAGCAGAGGAGCCAGAAGCAGCCTACATGTTTAAATTGCATGTTTAAATTCTCCTTTGATTCAAATTCTCCTTGTTATGACCTCCCTCTCTCCTTCCTTCACAACTAAGCTACTCTTCTTCATCTCATGTAACATGTTGTGCAGTCCTCTGTCTTGGCACTTGCCAACCTGTTCTGAGTTGTTGGTTGGTTCATTCTACAACCAGCACTGGTTTTGGTAGGAAACATCCCAGGAGTTAGGGCTACCCCATCGCTGGAATCACTCTCATGCCCTCAGGGAGCCTCTAGGCTTGCAGAGAAGTGGAGACCTTGGACCACAAACTCCCGAGGCAGATTGCCTGAGTTTCAGTTTGCCATTCAACAGCTTTGTGACTCGAGTGAGAACTTAAATCCTCTGTGCCTTAGTTCCTTCATCTGCAAAGTAAAGTTCATGATAACAATTGCAAGATTTACATGGGTTCATAAATGTTTGGGATCACACCTGGCACGTTGAAATCAATGATAGTTTCTTTCACCTCCAGCAGAGTACTGAGCACATAAGGATTCATAAACATTTGTCTAATGAACAAATGCTGTGGCTTGAAATCATAGGGTTTTTTTTTTAAAGATTTTATTTATTTATTTGAGAGACAGCATGAAAGAGCACAAGCAAGGGCAGCAGCAGAGGGAGAGGGAGAAGGAGACTCCCCGCTGAGCAGGGAGCCCAACACGCGGCTTGATCCCAGAACCCTGAGATCATGACCTGAGCCAAAGGCAGACATTTAACCGACTAAGCTACCCAGGGGCCCCTTGAAATTGTAGTTTAGTTACAATGAGTGATGTATCCTGAAACCATACCACCGTCTGGTGGAGGGGCGTAAAGTCTTCGGGGGGGGGGGGAAGTTTCACTGTGGTACTCAGGGATTTGTGCTGAACTGTGCCCGCATCCGCCGCCACTGTGTTGCCACCACACAGAAGTACACAGCGGAATCACTCTCAAGGACAGATGGTTTCTTCAGGTGGAAAGAGGTTTGGCTGTTATTAAATTCAGCCTCAAAACCATAGCTCCCTTTAACCAGGTTGTTCCTGGTGATGTATTTCAGAAGGAACTAGGGTGCATGGGTGGCTCAGTGGGTTAAAGCCTCAGCTTTCGGCTCAGGTCATGATCTCAGCATCCAGGGATCGAGGCCCGCATCGGGCTCTCTGCTCAGCAGGGAGCCTGCTTCCTCCTCTCCCTGCCTCTCTGCCTACTTGTAATCTCTCTCTGTGTCAAATAAATAAATAAAATCTTAAAAAAAAAAAAAAAGGAAGGAACTAGAGACCTTGGTTGGTATACTGGACATACCAAAAGAGATAATGGCTTCCAGAAACTGAATAGGTGCAATTCACAGTCAGTGGATTCCCTTCAGCAACAGTGACCTGATCGGGCTGCGATACCAACTGAGCTCTCGGTCCACCTAGAAACGAATGCACACTCCATCAGTGAAGCTGCTGAAAAGCACGTACATGGATAATACAAGCGGTAAATGGGAAAGGAATGGTACTCAGTGTGAAGAGAATCCCAAGTGTCAAGATGCACACAGAGGCAATGGTTTATGCTAAGCTGTCCAACTCTGCTGGAGATAAATTTCCACCCCAGAGAACAGGCTCTCGAAGAGGGTCCAGCACCCCTGTCTCAGCACTGGGTTCCTTCTTTGGGGAACCCATTGCTTCTGGCACCTTTGTTTTCTTTCTGTTGAGCAAGCTCTTGGCCCAGACTCCTCAAAGCTCTGTGGAGAGCCAGACTGCTGGTATTCTTGCACCTGGGACAAGCCTCACCCTGCAGCAACCCCTCGCACACAGAGCTGGGTTACTTCAGCGTAAAGTAAGCCAGAGGTTCCAGGTCTTACCACACAACTGGACCTCTCTGGATGTTCACATTTTCTGTGAGCCACAGAAGGAGAATTTGGTGTTCAAGGAGAATAAACAGGAGTTTGTGAATCAAAGTGGAAAAAACTACATGTTGAATGGACCAAGCTTTAAGTGGTTTATGCTCTATGAAGATAGCATAAGAGACAGAAGGGAAATGGAATTTTTTAATAGGAATGGGGGAAATAAGTAGAAAGGAGAAGGAAAAGCATAGCTTTGGGCGAAGATGGAAAGAAAAAGAAAAATGAGAGCTAAGAAAAGGCAAAATAGGAAATGAGAGGAAGGCAAGAGAAGAGAAATAAAAGAGAAAGAGAACCTTGTTCTCTCCAGAAATAATTTAGAGACAGCTTCTATATAAACCTCTTTTTTTTTAATATTTTATTTATTTATTTATTTGACAGAGAGAGGGAAAGCACAAGCACGGGGAGCAGCAGGCAGAGGGAGAGGGAGAAGCAGGCTCCTTGCTGAGTAGGGAGCGCTATGCGGGGCTCGATTCCAGGACTCTGAAATCTTGACCTGAGCCAAAGGCAATCGCTTAACCATCTGAGCCACCCAGGTGCCCCTAAATAAATCTCTTTGACCAAAAACTAACTCAGTTTCATTTTCTAGGTTGGGACTCTTGGGAACACTCCCCATAGTGATCTTTATTTAAAGATTCACACAAAATGAACTTGAGCCTTGTTTTAAATATTTTTAGAGAGAGATAAAGAAGGGATGGTATTATATACACATCCTGACACAGTTGTCCTATTAAACAGATTATAAAGGCAAAAAGAAAAGGCTTCAGTGAAGGAGTTGAAAAATCGAGATTTTCCACATGAAGAAGCTGTTTAGAAGAGAGTTCCCAAAAAAAGTGTATATTGGGTAAAAATTGATGGTTAACTGGGCTTGAGGTATTATGATGATAAAGGGCTCATTTTAATGGGAGAACAGAATAAAGTTTTGTTCTAAAAAAATGATACAATAACAGCAGAACAATGGTTCAATAAATCCTATTGAAATGAAACAAGGAAATATCAATATAAAGAAATTGTTCCTCTGATTTGCCTTAGTTTTCCTTTAAATAATGTCCAAATAAACCATATATTTTAGAAAGATAGAAAATCTTTGCTTTGAATCAGGAAAATAAGCAGATCATAGCTGTTTCTGAAAGCTTTGCTAAATATCTCATACTTTAATAGTTTAAACCTTGACCCTATGATAATGTCTTTCTTTAGAATATGTAAATTATCTTCAAAGTACTCATCTTCAAGCCCCAGAAGACCTGTGATGAATAGGAAACATAATAAATTTCTCTTTCTACCTAGAGCCTAAGATGAGTGTTAACCTTGTTGTCTTTGAGAGCCCTGGCAATCACCTCAAGAGGATGACTGGAACAAAGCTAATGAAAGGACTATTTTAAATTTTTTGAGGGCAGATTTAAAGGAAACATGCAAGAGAAGGTGAAGGACTCTGAGGCTAGCAACAGCCAGAAGACTTTGCAGCTTCCAGGCCTTACGGGAAGGATGAGGAAGAAATGATGGTCACCAGGGGAGACCTGTGACTGAAGGCGAGTACCACCCAGCAGGACCGATGGGCTTCAGTACAGGAAAGATGTGACAATGTCCAGGAGCTTCAATCTGAGACTTCCAGGTACTTCTTTGAGACTGCCTACTGCTTCTCCCAATAAACTATTTATAAACATCAGAACTCTGTAAATGTCACTGATTTCCCAGGAGACAACAAAAGATGGCTCATGTAAAATAATGAGAAAGCCCTTTGCAAACATCAGACTCTGAAATGTAGGTTATATACATTATAGAAGTATCAGAGAAAAATCAGCAGAAAATAAAGTTGTTGAAACAAAAAGGAAAGTCGGCATTTTTTGTATGTCTTTTTTTCCCAATGAAAATTCTTTTTATTTAAATTCAATTAACCAACATAGCACATCATTAGTTTCAGGTGTAGTGTTCAATAATTAGTCAGCATTTTTTACATGAAACTCTGACAAAGAATACAATCCAACTAAGAAAATTGTACTTTTTTCACATAAATTAGGGAACTCTCAAAAGGGAGGAACCCCTGACTTAACCTTCTGTTCTCCCTCCAGTAGAGGAGACCATAAATCAGTGAGCCTCACACATCACTGAGGACAGAAAAGATTTTCTGGTTTCTCTGGGTCTAATACTTTCCCTCACCTGGAGCCAGTTTCCTTACTCCGTCCTTGGAGTTAAAATAATAGCTCAAGCTACACTTGAGGTATGTTGTAAGTTCTAGGAATTGTATTTTTAGAGAAATATAAGCCAACCAGAAATTTCATGAAGTGTACAATAGAGAGGAGAATCAAAAATGTGGCATCCCAGGCACCTGGCTGGCTCAGTTAGTTGAGTGTGTGATGTTGTGAGTTCAAGCCCCATGTTGGGTGTAGAGATTACCTAAAAATGAAATCCTTTTTAAAAATTATTATTTTTTGGGCACCTGGGTGGCTCAGTGGGTTAAGGCCTCTGCCTTCGGCTCAGGTCGTGATCTCAAGGTCCTGGGATGGAGGCCCACATCGGGCTCCCTGCTCAGCGGGGAGCCTGCTTCCTCCTCTCTCTGCCTGCCTCTCTGCCTACTTGTAATCTCTCTCTGTCAAATAAATAGAATCTTTAAGAAAAATTATTATTTTTTTAAAGTGTGGCATACATACAATAAATGATTAAGAAAACATAAATACTTAATATGGAGAAAAACTACTCAGTGGCAATGTTAGCTCTGGTCCAAAATTTGTAAAGGAGACATGTGAACTGTTCTAGGTTCCCAAAGCTATAGGAGCCACGGGAGCATGGGTGCTTGCCTCTTTGAGCTTCTGGTGTTTGCTGGCCCTTGCTGGTGTTCCTGAGCTTATAGATGCATTGCTGCAGTCACATGTCCATCTCTCTGTGTCTCTTCACTTTGTCTTCCCTCTACACGTGTCTGTCTCTGTGTCCAAATTTCCCCTTATTCGAATCCAATACTACACCAGTCATACTGGATTAAAACCCATCTTAATAACTTCATTTTAACTTTATTATCTCTAGGCCCTATTTCGAACTAAGGTCACATTCTGAGGGGCCTGGGGGCTATGACTTCAACATATCTTTTTGGAGGGGGCACAATTCAATCCATGATACTAGCCTTTGGAAGAAAATGAAAGCTACTCAGCATCCCAATCTCCACTCATTCCCTGTGGTGCTCCGATCCTCAGAAGTGCAGAAAGATACCCCCGTGCCTTTACCCAAAAGAAGAATAAAAAACAGTGAGATTACAGAAGGCAGGGCCTACTGGAATAAGGCCAGATAAGCCCTCCTTTGAGAGTGATTTTGGGTCTTGGGTCTCTCGTGAAGCCAATGGCAAGAATTGCCCTCTGAGGCAATTCTCACATATTTGAAAAGCCTGGATGAGTCTCGATACTGTCCCCAAGAAAACTGTACCATCAGTGCAGACACAGCCAGCAGCTGACAGAGCAGACCAATCCAGAAAAGACTTTACACGTCTCCATGCCACTGGCATTGGATTGTCACGTAAGCTCTTTGGCTCTGCTCCCCATGTTTATTCTCAGGGTCCCTACAACAGCTTTTCCACCTAGGAATTCTTTTATTTTATTTTGTTTTTATGGGAAGTGAACAACAACAAAAGGTAGCAATCTTTACATGCATGCAAACTTCCAGTATTTGAGAGTAAGGGAAATTTTACTCTCCTGTGGATTCTTCTCTCCTTGTCACCATCAAACTGAGTGAGAGCTTCCTGATGTTATTCCTTTAAGGTCGAGCCATCACTGCCACTCTCTTCGTATTTCCCCTCCCATCAACTGCATTTTTGTCTTCTTTCATTTCATTCTTTTCCCACTTTCCCTTTGGGTAATAACACCTTTAGCAGTCCATATGGGAGATGGAAAAAATCTAGTAGGAAGACTAGTTGTTGATGGCTTGAACAATGGAATCAAAACACCAATGTAAAAGTTTTTTACATATACCACATACATACTCCTCAGTGAACTGAAAAGAACTTTGTCTGACCAAAGGGAATGTTCTGCCTCTTTTCTCATTTGCCAAAGCAATGAGAGGGCTATACACTTATTCCCTATTTGTTGAGCTGCGATAGTACACATGGCACTCTGCAGGACTCCCAAAGAAGAACACATGGTTCTTCTTCCTAAATATTTTGTTTGGTTAAAAAGATAAGACACTACACTTTTAAACAAGCAATAACTCAAAATAGAATATGCCTAAAGAGGTAGTATAAACATATCAATTTATATTTGTATCCAATGGTGATATTTTGATGTTATTAAAGTCTTGAGTTCAGACCCAAGCTATTTAAGAAAGGCATCCTGGTAAAGCTTTATCAGCAATCTGCCCTTTACTTTTTGTTCCATATGTAAACACCTGCTGAACACCTACTATGTAGGCAAATGCTGGCACTGTAGGGATCACTTCCTAGAACCCTTCCCTATTAATAGTATTCTAAGTGAAAGGAAGTAGAGAATAGTGGTTAAAACCTCAAGACCTGGGGTCCAGAGTCTGGGATTCCCAGATCAAACTTGACTGAGCAGCAGAATTACCAGAGAGAACTTCATGGAAAATACAGACTCTGGGTCCCATCCCTAAAAACTAATTCAGTTGATCTGGAAAAGAGCAAAAAAAATTTTTTTAACCCCACAAAACTTCAGATACTTCTGATTTAAAAAAGTGGTGCGGGGGGTGGTTAGAAACTACTGGTCTACCCTGGGAATCAGTCTAAAGTGGGAGGGTCACATTTGGGGTAGGAGGACCAAGATAATTTAACAAGGATATGGGAAGAATAAGTTGCACCCTCTTTTGTATCTATTTTTACTTTAAAAAATTAGGAAAGAGATTGAGCTTTACTAATAGTTTATATACTGATCAACACTGGCATCCTCACTGGGTCGTATGTTAGATTACAAGCAAGATAACCTGACAGAAGGATTGAGGTGCCACACTCATGGCTATTGTTAGAATTATTCACTCATTTATTCCTGTTCAGCTTCTTATGATATTATCCAATGTCAACTAAACTATTCTTTACAAGATGGACATGAGTCCTGAAAATACTCCTGCAAAGAGACTGAAGCTAGCAGATGTCATTTAAAAGCAAAAATAATCTAGTAGTCAGATCTCAAGAAATTCATCAAGTGTTTCAATTATCAAGAAAACGATTTGAAAAAAAAAGAAAATGATTTGAAATGCAGATTTCCAGCACGCTTATTGATTCACTCCTTAGAAGCATATTTTCCTATGTACATTTGCTCATGTACAGTGTAGTGTGTCTGCACTTAAAATGTTTTCTAATAGTGCCGAATGGAAAAGCTTGGGGAACGTTGCATTAGGAAGGAGAGCAGTTATTGCTCATCTCTTTTCCACCTCCTGCAAAGGCTGTGACCCTCCTGGTTTCTGTTCAGCTCTTCTAAGGCTCCGTGCCTCTGTGTCCTCCAGAGCACAGTAGTAAATGGCAGCATCTGCCACCCGCACTTGGAGGATGAGCAGCGAAGAGGAGACTCGCTCATACGTCATGTTATAGCGTCCCTGCTGAGAAGGTCCTGAGCCCTTAATCAGGAGTCTTGGAGCCCTTTCCTGGGAAGTGAAGGTACCAGAAGAAGTCGTAAGCATTGGATATAGAGTGATTGCAGGAGATTTCCACCACAGAGCCCTCTGAAGCAGCCACAGCGGATGGCTGAAACACTTGGTCCTTGCCCTCTGCAACTGCAGGAAACAAAGAAGGCTGTGACTTTTATGCTGCTCTTGGGCTTGCTGGTTGCCCCTTAGGTGAGGGGAGTATTAATAAATTTGGCTTTTTTGGGGTTTTTTGTTTTTTTTAAGCAAGCCCAAATTTTAAAACAGTGCCATATATTTTCCCAAGACCAGATGGCAAAGGAGCCTACTCACCCTTCCAGGGAGAGCTGAGGAGGAGCCCCAGCCACACTGCTTCCAGGGTACTCTGCAAAGTCATGGCCAGAGTGCAGCTGCTCTCAGGCCTCAGCTGTAAGTGTGATGTTCCTGAGGAAGCTGGTTTAAGGCTGCCTCTTTTGCATTTTCTTTTTTGTGTCAGTGACGTCATCAGCCAGAATCTGCCAAGTGTAGAAGAGTGAGTGACTCAGACTGTGAGGCTTCTTACTAGTGGCTTCAACTGTGTTCTGTTCTGAAAAGGCGGTCTTTTTTTTTTTTTTTTTTTTTTTTTTTTTCAGAGANAGCACAAACAAGGAGAGTGGCAAACAGAGGGAGAGGGAGAAGCAAGATCCCCCTGACCAGAAAGGCAGAGGCAGGACTCCACCCCAGGACTCTGGGATCATGACCTGAGCCGAAGGCAGCTGTTTAACCACCTGAGCCACTCAGGTGCCCCTTTTCTGAGAAGATAGCCTTAAATGGAGTGTAACCATTCAGAGGTCACTACAGTTGGGCAAGTTCATTCTAGAAGCTTGCTTTCCTTCTCTCAGAGTGTCAGAAGAAGTCCCATGACTGATGAAAGATGGATTCGCCATTTAAATTAAAGTGATGTATTCACACAGCAAGTATGCTGAATTTATCACATGGGATATGATGACATGCTAATGTGTTTAAAATAATGATCATTTAATCTTAGTAATTGTGATGGATGAGAGATGAGGCTTTTTTTTAAGGCCCAAATATTCCTATGCAAACACAGTCATCAAAACTTGTTATGTACTCCTACATCCACGATGATCTCTGGAACAAGTATGGAAAGAAACTCTCAGTTATACATTTTTGTAACCAAAAGAAATTGGGTCCAAGAAGCCCCAAAAGGTGCATTTGGAGATGATCTCTTTTGGATGCTATGTATTCTCATTTTGTAGCCTGACACTATCCCCTCTGTTATTAATGCAAGAGTTAATAGTTCTCCTCCTGATTTTTATTATTATATACAGATTTTCTTGGGGTTTTATTTTTAAAAGAAAAGTAAACAATGCTTGTGGCAATATGAAGTTTATTCAGTAAAGAGTTTTATGTGCACCACCACCTAGTAGATAACGTGGGAACTGATGGAACATCTTTTCCCCTACATGGCCTCTCACACAGTCAGTAGCTTCTCAAGTCTTGAAATCATTTCGTGACCTTTGTTTTTGTTCAAATTCTTCATCTTTATTCATTTTCCACAGAGATATGAATGTTAACCAGAGGAAATAGCTGTCTTCTTGGAAAGCTTTCTGGTTATTAAAAGATACTCTTTAGGGTGCCTGGGTGGCTCAGTTGTTAAGCATCTGCCTTCTGCTTAGATCCTGGGATCGAGCCCCGCATGGGGCACCCTGCTCAGCGGAAGCCTGTTTCTCCCTCCCCACTCCCCCTGCTTGTATTCCCTTTCTCACTGCTCTCTCTCTGTGTGTCAAATAAATAAATAAAATCTTT